>QKWP01001704.1:6328-31388 GCA_003550325.1 Gigaspora rosea | reverse complement strand
ATTATAAAATTAGGGTTAGGGTTGGCCCGCATTATAAAATTAGGTTAGCAGGCCTACTAGATTACCAAAACAAGACTTGTATAATGTTATATAACATTAACGGCGCGAAATAACTATTAATCTACAAAAAAAGGCGAGTTTTTATTGGTGCAATATGAATATAGTCCAAGATTACACAAAATTGCGAAAATCTGGCCCGCATTATGTTAAGGCCTTAAAAAATTAGGGTAAGGGTTTGCCCGCATTATAAATTTAGGGTTAGGGTTGGCCCGCATTAGATTAGGCTACCAAAAGAAGATTTGTGTAATGTTACATGACATTAACGGCGCCAATAACTGTTAATCTACAAAAAAAGCAAGTTTTTATTGGTGCAACATATATTACCATAGTGCAAATAGAAAATGTTGATTGATGATCTACTGTTACACAAAATCCATGGTGCAAATAGCAAAAACCATGGTGTAAATAGCAGTACTCTATATATATTAATATATAAAAATACTAAAAATACTATATGAAGAGAGTCAGTAGAAAAGAAACAAATTTATTAAATAAATTTGTTCCTTTTCTACTAAGTCATCAGGAAATAAAAACATTAATAATCTGTAGTGATTTTCAAGTTTATCAAATCAGTGCAGAATCTTGTTTAAAAAATTGCAAAGATCTTCAAAATTTAAATTTTTGCAGTTATTTGCAGATTTTTTGACTAAAATCTGTGCAAATTTTTAAAAAGTATAATCTTTACAGATTATAATTAGAGGTTGGAACCAGTTTAATAATTCGGGTTTATCACGTGAATTTTGTGATATTCTAAAATTTATTAAAATTTAATTAGATTAAATTCTTAAATGTTACAAATTTCACGTGATAAACCCGAATTATTAAAACCAGTTCCAATCTCTAATTATAATAGGCGCCGCCTATTATAATTTGCGATAATCTCCACAATTATAACTACTATACTTACTTGCCAGTAAGAACACAATGGGAAAAACAATAAACAAAACAAAACAATAAATAAAAAAACACATTTTTTTTTATTTTTTATTTTTATTTTTATTGTTTTTTAAAATTTGAATAAACCCGATAGTGGGAATAAAAGTAAATTTCTGGTTATTCCCATAAGGGATAACCGAAATTTACTTTTATTCTCATGCACGTACGTACATATACACTTTTTTATTATTATTTTTTTTTATTTTCTAGTAAGGTTTAATTTTTTATTATTATTATTAAATGTTTTATTTTTTATAAATATTTTTTTAGAAATTTTTTTTTCTTTTTTTTCGAATTTTAATTTGTTTTTTTGAATTTTTTGTTTTTTTTTTCAAAATTTTTTTTCTTTTTTTTTCGAATTTTTAATTTTTATTAATTCTTTTTTTTTAATTTTTTAATAATTTAATTTTTTTTATTTTTAATGTTTTTATTTTTTTTAGTTTTTTTTTCGATTTTTTATTTTATTAAATCTTATTTTTTTGGTAATTTTTTTTTTATTATTAATTTATTTTTATTTATTTTTATTTTTTTTTAATTTTGACATTTAATTATTTTTTAATCTTTTATTTAATTTTTATTTAATTATTTTTTCGATTTTTATTTTTATTCATTTTTATTATTTATTTTTTATTTTATTTATCATCCCCTGGATCTATAAAAGAAGTATTTTGGTTACGTTTTTTTATTTTATTTTATTTTAGAAGTATTCTTAAGATCATCCTGGATGATTTTGTTAAATATTATCCATGATTATCTGACATATAACCGATTGATGATCATCTATGATAATCGATTCTTTTTTTTTTTTTATACAACGAGGTCTATCCTCTAACTCTTTATTAATCAATTAATAATTATAATACATTTATAATTTTAATGAAAGGGGGAGGTAGGGGTAAGAGCTACTTTACTCTCGATTTAAGCTGTTCGGCCGTAGACCTCTAGCTTGCACATGAGTATGTACATCCTTTACTAATATATTTATCTATTTCTAATCGTACCAAAAATTGAGGAAGTAAAGGGGTAGGTATTCTTTCTATTTTGTTAAGTGGAGGAGGAGCAGGGAAAACTAAATCATGAGTAACTTGACGGGAAGGCAGCCAAATTTCATCATAGATTATTTTTACTATAAGATGGTGTAATAAAGGCGAATATTTGATTCTATCACTTTGTTTATTAAAGGAAGCAAGCATTGCTATAGTTATAAATCCTAACGGTAGGCCGCACCTGATGTAAACGTATTTGAATGCTATTATAAATTCTCTTGGGTTGGTTGCTTGTAATTCTAATTCTTCTGCAAGTATTCTAATTATATCTTTGATTTGTGATTCTAGTGTGGAGGGGTTGCATATACATGTTATCATGTGGACAATATCTTCTGGCACAGCATTGCACCTAGGGCATATATAGTATGGATGTTTCTGTAGATTACGGTCGTAAAGGGTGAGGTGCGTAGGAAGGTCCTCCGCAATCAGTTTGACCTTAAAGTTCTTTATTTTTGAGACAAGAGGGTTAGTACTTAGAGATAACGGTTTGTCTTCTAAGCTGAGGTATTTTAATATTAGTTTAATGTGGATATCCTCAAATAAGTCGATCCAATGTTTTATGCGGTTTTGATTTATCCACTTGAGGTGGTTTGTTATGGCCAGGATACTTTTTTTAACTGGTATATGCAAGGAGCAGATCTAATGCACGGTATAGAGTGGTTGACTAAGAAGTGTTGAGGTATTATATCAGTATTAAAGATCTCGCCCGACTGATTGGGATGACGTAGGTCTTTGTTCAGTCGCACCGTAATATATAAATTCATTGTTATGGATTTAATTATCAAAGTAGGGGTGAATAATCTAATTTATTATCAATCGACCTAAGGTTGTAGAGCGGTGTTGTCATTGTTTTTTCTAGAAGTTTGTGCAATGTTGAGTTATCTATTGTTATTTGGATCTTAGTACGTGGTAAGCAAGTTGTTAATATGAATATTAACAGTGTCAACCCTGCATGTGTAGCATCAGGCCATCTGTTAGTAGCGCACCCTATTGTGAAAGGGAAGCCATTGAAGGAACATACTGCTAAGGGGAGATGTTGGTTGTATACTGATCATGAGGTAGTCGTCACAAAGAGGGATATGTTTTTTTATTATTAGCTTTGGCTATTCTTTCCCAACATTCCTGTGGTAGCGTTGTGAACATGATGAGCAGTCTTTTCCTCTTTTCAGTGTGGTTATATTATGTTCTTCTCTTCCTCGTGCATATTCTTTTAGATCTGCTCTGTGTTTTATTGCATTTTTAATGTATAATAAGTCCGCATGCACTATTTTCTTTGAGTTGACTTTTATTGTAAATGCTCTATCTTTGGAGTGTTTAAAATAACAACTTTTTTGTTTGATTGTTTGATCTTTTAGGCTGCATCCTGGACATTCTAGCAGTTTATTATTCTCCTTTGTATAATGTTTAATTTTCAGAACCTTTTCTGTGAATTCACTAGCTTTTCCCATCACAGCTGTGTTTGTGATTACCCAAGGCCCAGCTGTACGTTCCCATTTTCTCAAAGTACATGGGTTGGGACAAGTAAATTCTGTTGAAGGATTTACAGTTGATTGAATTAGATCTTGAATTTCTTTGAACCAAGCGGGGATACGCCCCATCGGTATCTTCCCGATATTGTGATGGAACCCTCGCCAGTCTAGGAATCTTGTATTATTGTGGTTTAGAAATTGTTCAATGTAAATTATTTTATGTTGGTTCAATTTTTCTTTCAAAGTATGTGCTTTAGGATGTTGTAATAAGATATCGTTGATCAGAGTACTACCATTATTTTTTCTAGGGATCGGCCATTCATTATGTTCATTGCGAAAAATTTGTATATCTAATGAGTATAGTGCTAGGACTATTTGGGCAGTATAGGTCTTTAATTGTTTACGAGGGAAAAGAGGTGGTGAATGAAGGATTGATTGATTTGATTGTATTGACTCCTGGAGCTCTTGAAGACGGATTTTAAGAAAAGATCTATCAAAATTAATATGATTGATGTTCTTCACTATAGTCGATAATAAGTGTGATTGCTGTATTTGTGGCAGGTATTTTAGGGCATATATATCTTGGTGGTATAAGAAGGAATTAGGAATGTTCCTTGAGATTCTCGCCTTATTTTTTACCAGACTTGTGTATTCACATGTCAGTAGCTCCAACTGTTTTGGTGTGAGGTAGGCGCTATATAGCCTATAGGATAGTCTGGGAATTATAACACTATTTATTACATAGATTGCCTGCTTCTCTGTAATGTGTGCCTTTTGCATTTTCGCTAAGCTCTGCCTAGCCTTTTTCATGATCGTTTTTTGTACCTTTGAGCAACCAGGATCTATAGAGAACCATGCTCCTAGGTATTTAAATGGTTGGGTGGGTGCTATTGCTATTATTTGTTGTCCGTTGAAGTTTATAGATTTGTCAGTCGTAGAGAAATTTGTGACTAACAGGGACTTTGTTAGATTGACCTGTATTTCTGTAAACTTATAAAATGAGTTTGCCACAGTTGTAATGTCCTCTAATTCCTTCTTACTTTGAGCTACCCACATGGAGTCATCCATATAAGCCATTGCCGATATCTGTATTTCCTTCTGGCGGGGTGTGGTAGGTATAATACTACTGAAGCCAATATGTCATTATTGATGCGTGTTATTAGAGGGTCATAGTATATTCTCCATAGTATCAGTGAGGAAGTTTCCCCTTGATCAACACTATCATCTACCGAATAGGTGTCAGTGGGCCCATAATCCATTAGAACACGGTTAGTATGGTTAGACAGGATGAAATTTAACAGGTTAATAAAGGAAGTTGGAATTCAGATTCTCTTTAGGGCCTCTAGTAAGGTTGGTACATGTACTGAGTCGAAGGCCTTTGACATGTCTTGTAAGAGTAGCCAGAGTTCTCTTTTGTTTGTATGATCATGTTCTAGGATCGATGTAAGCTGTAAAATTGGCATCAGAGTTGACTGAAAGGGAAGTGTAGCGTAATTCATTGGTAATAGGACATTATTGCGAAAAAGAATTGTAGACAGACGGTTTGTAAGTAGTTTTGTTAAAATTTTTCTGGTGTGTTCAATTAGGGTGATTGGCCTGGTGGTAGTAAGATCGTATTTATATCGCTCTTTCTTAGGAATCGGCCAGATACTTGATTGCAACCATCGTTTCGAACCTTTTCCCATCTTATGCATACATTTATTAGCTCCAAGAGGTAACTTAATGCTTCCTTCAGTAGGTGCCGTAGCATTTCGTTAGAGATACTTGTGGGCCCTGGCGCTTTGTGTGTTGGTGCTTCATAATTGTGTTAATGAGGTCGTCTAATTCAAAGGGCGTCATTAGTTGATCATTTATTCTATTGTCAATTTTTTCCAGGGGGTATAGTAACTCACCCATTTCTCTTGATAGTCCGGATTCGGTGGGTTTTCTTTGCTCCATTTGCTACAATGATTTCTAATAGCCTCCTTAATTTCTTTTTGATTTGTAATAACGTTATCTGGAAGTACTATTTTTTCAAAACTTATACGATCATTGTTCCTTTTCAGAATGCTATCCAACATTCTACTCGTGTTATCTCTAAAATCATCATATCGCCTATTCGTATAAAATTTTATGCGTTCTGACTGTTGCACATTTTTCTCCCAGTTTCTACTTGTCCATATTGTCATTTTAAGTTCTTTAATATTCGTGACAGTATTTGCATAATGAGACTTGGTGTTGGGTGCGACGATAGTTGATAGGGCTAGTGGGTTATTGAAAAATTTGGCATTTGTGCTAATGACAATGCTTTATGTAGGTTCTTGTTTATATCTGAAAGCAAATAAGAGAATGACTACGATGAAGATATATTGGCGAGTTTGTGGAGGCTTTTATTAATATGCTTTAGCACTGTGTATAACCTGGATGCTTTCATTGACATGGCGTAGAAGGTTCTAGGTTTTTTGTAAGTAATTGGAATATGTGTATCAGCTGCACGTTTGACTGCTGATGACCAAATATGCCAGTGCTTATCCAATTGGTCCGGTTGAGTAATTTCTATGCTTGGCAATTCTTGGTTTAATATTTGCTGTATCTTGTTTGAGAAGTCTTCCCAGTCTTGTTGTGAAGTCTTTTCATATAAGTATATTTTCCATTTCTTCTTTTTACTTCTCGGTACAGTAGGATTGAATCTTGTATACTAGCTAGTTGACAAAATCACGTGATCACTATCTGAAATCCCAGTGGCGTTGGTTAGATCTGGAGTATCTATATCCAACAAGATATCAGACGAAACCCAGATATCATCTATTTGTAATTTTAATCCTCTGCCTTGCCATGTAGGGTTGGAGATTTTATAAAAATCAAGTAAGCTACTAAGGCCATTCATGTTTAGATCTGAAAATATCTGCAGTTGTTTTTTCTTGCTAACAGCTTGGTTGGTATTGAAGTCTCCCAGTACTATACTATGCCAGTTTCTTCGTTTTGCTTCTGCAACCCATAAGTTTATTTGGTTCTGTGTACGATTTGACAAGTCTGGGTTGTTAAAGTGTAGGTATACTGCTATTATCCTAGTTTTGTTTCCTGGAAAGAGGAAGTTTTTTTGCAAAGCCGTATCAGAGAAGGTATTGATATTGTATATATATGGTTGAACTGAATTATATACCATTATTGCGGTGCCAAGACTTGCTTCTCTACTTAATGCTGATTGAGGGATAAAGCGAGATGTAAATATACTATAATGTTTATTTGTTAATGCTACTGTGTCACTATTCTTTAGCTTGGTTTCAAATAAGGCTGCAACATGTATGCATTCTTGTATGCAAAACTCTATCCATATTTGTAATTTGGTATTATTGTTAAGACCTCTTATATTGTGCGTTAGAATGTTCAGTTTTTTCTAATATTTGAAAAATCTATTTATCAATAATGTTTTGTTCGGGTGTGCCCGTATTTAGTACTGTTTGATTATTAACACTCATTGGTTGATTCTTTTTCTGACTCTAACCCCTGTGTGTTAATGGTTGGTTGAATTGGTTCGTCCTCTTGCATAAGTGTGTCATCATCAATTTCAGCTTCTTCAAAAAGCTTCCAACCTGGCGATGGAAGAAATGTAAGTTTAAAAGCAAAGTCTGGGATTAATTCTAGTGCTAAATCTTGTTTTAGGAATTCTATAGCTGATGGAATCTCCTCCTAGTTTGATATTGGGAAGTTTAATATGGTTTGCAGATTTCTTTGTTCTATTAGTTGTTTAAGTTCTTTGATTGTATTCGGCAGCTTATTCTCTGTCTCCTCTACCTTCTCCTTGGGGATTTGGATCCAGTCCTCTGGGAGTGATTAAAAGAAGTAATGTTCCTGCAAGGCTCTTGGAGCTATTGTTAGTTCACGAGGAGTTATAATAGGGAGTACTAAGTTTACTTTTTCTACCAAGCTTGAATCAGTTAGAAGCTCAGTTTGTCAGTGTAGTTGAAGTTGATATATTCTTTTGGAAGAGGAATGGGTATTGCATAATATCTTGGCACTGCATGTAGGAAGTTTGCAAACGATTTCTTATTGTCAATAGGGAAGGAGAAGGTGTCAGCTAGGTGCAGATCTTTTGGATCCTTTGGGAGACGTTTTTTGCTAATAATGAAGTTATTTAGTAATGTCTTAAATGCATAGACTGTTCTCAGCTTCTCGACATGTTCTTTGAAATGTTTTGCATCTAGTGAATAGAATGAAAAGATCTCTCTAAGCCGTGGGGTGAGTTCATGTAGCGTAGGCGGAAGTGGCATTTTTTTTGGTGGTAAGTCAAAGTAAGTTTCTGGAAGAACTCTGAAGATATAGAACTTCCTCAGTTCCTCTTTGTATCCCCATACTTTTTTAGGATCTGCTTAGTCAGTGACCAGAAACATTTTCCGAGTTGTTTCATTAAACCAATCTGGGTATGCCAGAAGTGGCATTCTATTGTCTACCACAAAGTATGTGTTCGGTAGTCTGTCAAAGGTAAAAATTTGTCTTAGAGCTATTACCGCTGCTCTTACTCGTCTACGGTCCGGCAAAGGTAGCATGAATAGTAGAGAGTTTTTAATCTGATCCTCAATCTTTTGTAGATGATCTAGTGCGATAAGGATTTTGGCTTTGGCTTTCTCGACTATTTTTTTAATAGTATTAAAGTTCATTTTTGTTTCTATTCTGGCAAAGCCAAACAGGTACATGGTAAATCTAGCAATTTCAGTAGCATCTAGCCTGGTGAACTCTCTATTTGTCCAAAAATCTATGGCCAATTTCTTTTTAAGCAAGTTAGTGATCTGGTCTTTATTCTCTCTGTTAATCATATGGGCATCCTGCATCTGTTTGTATTTACGCGTTGCTTCCTTTATAAGATCTATAAATTCTTGTTGGTATTGTGACCGGGTATCATGCCTCCTAGTAAATGTGCAAAAGAAAGCTCGATTACTATATTTGAATTTCAGCCCGATTGCTTGTGGAATTTTTATTTGTGTTGGTTTGGTTCGTAATTTATGTTGTATTAACAATTTAAATTTTTCTGGGTCCAAAAAAGCTGCTAAGATTTTGTTTCGGTTTCATGCATCCTTGTCAAAGACCATTTGTTTCACATTTGCCAGCACCATTCTTACGTGTTCTATCCATTCCTTGATTAGTTTGGTTAAATCTGGGTGTTGGTTTTGGCTAGGTTTCCTTAGCCCGGTTACTGCGTGGCTGTATAGTTTCCGTTGGCTTCCTGCACAATTTTCTCCCTCTGACACTGTATCTAGTGAGGCTTCCCCGTGGTTTGAATCCAATTTCATCCCATTGACGGGATTGGGTACCATATGTGATTGCTGGACGGGGTCCTGGTGTTAGGGCATTCCCTGTACTATGTGATTTGGGGCCGGTTCTGGTTGGTGTACCGAATGATGTACAGATTCGTTTAGAACATGGTTTTCTTCTATTTTTGGTAGTGTACTAGGTGTATCACTCGGGTCCTGTTCGAAAGCAGTTTGTTTTGATGTTGTGTTTATCGATGATGTCATCTCTGCATTTTGTAGGGGTAAATTGACTTCGCCACTTTTTTCGCTTGTAGTTTGAAAAATAATCGAAGCTTCTATGCCTTCATTAGTAGTGGGGTCTGAAGAGGACTTTTTTTTACAGATTTTCTTTGTAGCATGTTGTTCGTTGTCATACTGCTCATCTGGCAGATCAGTTTCCATGTGGCTTGTAGCTAACCCATCTAAGTTACTCATGTTGTACTGTATTGCCGACTAAGTCGACAACAAGGCATTGAATATAGCAGGTGTGCCGAGTGCTATTGACCTTTTCCTTTTTCCTATATTATTTAACGTTCGATAGAGTCGTGGAGTATGACTGGCCCTTCTTTTTATTTATTATTGGACTTACTAGATATCTTCTTCTTTCCTGGTGTGTGCAGTTTTTTGTTTACTTAGGGATTTACAGATGTATGGGAAAGAGTTTTTTTTTTTTTTTTAATCTAGTATACATGTTTAATATTAACTTCTCATTTTATTTTTATTTAACCGTCAATGCAGTATGGCGTCGTTGTTGGAGGAGACGTTGTTAATGGAGTCGTCATAGGTGTCGTGTCGCCTTATAGATGGATGTTGTCGTTATTATGCATTTGAATTGCATTGGGTGTTGGCGCCTTTAAATTTACTTCTGGTTTGGTTGGTGTTTTTTTTTTGCTATCGCATTTCTAACTTTTCACCTTTCTTTCGGTTTCAGTTTTTCATCGCTTGCTTTGGCGCGTTATTGTAATTATTGTGTTGTCTTGAGGTAGATTTCGCATTTTTAGTGTTTTTTCTTTGTTGTTGCATGTCTAACCTCCACTATTCTTTCCATAATCGTTGGTTTTAGTTTTGCGCTGCTTGCTTTAGTGTCGCTACTGTGATAGGTGTTGTGTGTCGCTGGCGTTTTTTACTGCATGTTCTTTCCATAATCGTTGGTTTCAATTTCGTGCCGTTCGTTTTTAGCAATTATGGTGGCGACGTGTTATTATTGCTTTTGGGGTAGATGTCATTGTTCAATTTACTCTAGTGTCATTGGTGCTTTTTATTTGATGCATATTTAACCTTTCCAATTTCTTTTCATAGTCGTCATTAGTGTCAGTTTTGTGCAATATTATAAGTAGGTATTGCCGTTATTCGTGTTGCCTTTGTCACCTTTGTGGTAACCATTTCATCGTTATTGGAGGTGTTATTGGTTTTGATATGGTTCTTGGCATCTTTTCTCTTGGTGCTATCATTTAAAAACGTTCATCAAGCTAGTTAGTAGGGTTAGGGTGCATTAGTTTGTAGTGTTTTTCCTATGCTTTAGTAAAATAAAAATGCTGTAGCGGAGGCGACAGCCATAGCGGAAGCATAAACTATCCTTTGCGAAGCAAAGGATAACAAACAATGTCTTTTGAAGTAATAAATATTATTGAACTATGTTAAACTGCACCGTACGTACTAATATCTAAAAATCCCGTGATCTGTGAAATTGTTTAATTTATGCAGATCAATAATCATGTGATACAATGATATGCTAGGGATGGTATTTAATAATATCATCCTGGATGGTGTTTAGAAATGTTCTTTATTTTATTAAATATATTTAAATATTTTTCTTTTTTTTATTTTATAGATTTTTTCGTTTGGTGATGATAATCACCTGTTACACAAGATCAGAATAGTATATAACTGATAAGTTAAGTTTTTTTTTTATTAAATTAAAAAAATTCTTTTTATTTTTTATACACAGTACTAATTTTTTTAATTTTTTTTTTTGATCTTTGGGTTCTTGTTATTGGAGCCGTTCACTTTGATACCTCTCTTCTTTCGCCGTTGGAGTCGTATAGTATTCTGGTGCTTGAAAGCTAATGCCGAATTATACATCCTTGCGGCGAAATGAGCGTAAAAGTGGATCGGTCTCAGTAAGAAGGGAATTAAGAAGAGGGGAGAGAGTGTTTTTCGGTTTACAGTGGACCTTTGGATTTTCAGGTAAGTATGCAGGGATTTGTTTCGTGGGTTTTTCGTCGCTAGAGCTGCCCATTTCAGTACTTCGCCATTGTAGTCGTTCTTTCTGGTGTTTTTTCTTTGTCAGCATTTCTTTTATCGTCGGTGTCATCCAATCGGTATTTCCTTTTGTGGTTCTTCCTTCATTGTTGGTGCTTCTTTTGTTCAGTCTTCTGGGTGGAACTTTTTCTGTCATTTGCATTTCTGTTTCTTTCTTGGTATGTGTTAGGCTTTGAATTTCATTTTTTTTTGTTTGGTTTTTTTTGGCTTATTAGTAACCTTTTCTCTCTATGGTGTTCGTACGGTGTCTTTACGGCATTTGTGTGGTGTCAGTAGTGTCTTTATGGCATTCGTGCAGTAGTGTCTTTATAGTGTTTATGTGGTGTTTGTGTGGTGTTTTTATAGTATTTGTATAGTGTTTCTAAGGCATTTTTGTAGTATCTGTAATATGTTTTGTAGTTTTTTTTGGTTTTTTTTTTTTTTAATAAAAATATATTATTTTTTATTATTTTTGTAATATTTATTGTTATTTATTTTTATTCGCTTTTTATTTAGTTATTTATTTTACATGTATCATTATTTTATTATATATTTGTAATAAAATATTTATAAATTACATTGTTAAAATATAGTATAAATATTAGAATAAATTCTTTTAATGTATAAAAATTTAGCTAGCATTTAATCTTTAAACGAGCATAATAGTGTTTTTATAAGCATAAAAAGAAAAATAAATAAAATATATGATATGCTTTCAAGGGAGGGATTATGTGGACCCTAAGCCATTTAATGCGATTTCCTGCATCATATTATTTTTTAAAATGTAATTTGCATAGTTAAAGGCTCTATCACTTCAATGAAAAACAAAATTTTTTGCTTTACTAATGTAGAAATGGATAGACAAAAAAATATAGAATAAATAACTTTGTAATATCAAAGCAAAAAAAGATGATGAATATAAATGTTAATCAAATATACAAAGTCAGAGGCCCTATCGCTCAATATTAGAGGCAAAATTTTTTGCATAACTAAGTATAGTTAACTGAAAAGGGGTATCAGAAATAAAAAAAAGCGAAAAAATAAAATGCAGGGAGTTAACAGTCAGATTCTGGGCCTGCCTTGAAAGGCGATGACTGCCCCTAAAAAGACTATATTATTAAAAGACTGCCAGATTGCATATTTTTGCGGAACAAACAAACTGCCATTGCCAAAGCACTGAGCCATCTGCCTTGTTGAAGCAAGAAGATTGTGCGCATGTTCAATCACACAACTCGCCAAAGCAAACTCGTGTCAAGTAGCTATAGAAGTTGTCTTATCAACACAAAAACAATCCAACAAGAAAAAGAGACAATGTTCAGGCATATAAAAGTCAACTGAAGAAGGGTATCAGAAATAAAGAAAAAGCGAAAAAATAAATAGCAGGGAGGTAACAGTCAGATCCTAGGCCTGCTTTGAAAGGTGATGACTGACCCTAAGAAGGCTATATTATTAAAAGGCTGCCAGATTGCATATTTTTTGCGAAACAAACAAACTGCTATTGCCAAAGCACTGAGCCATCTGCCTTGTTGAAACAAGAAGATTGTGCGCATGTTCAATCACACAACTTGCCAAAGCAAACTCGTGTTAAATAGCTATAGAAGTTGTCTTATCAACACAAAAACAATCCAACAAGAAAAGGGACAATGTTCAGGCATGTAAAAGCAATAAAATTTGCTAAAAAAGATGGGAAGAAGGATTTATATATGCTTCATGCACGTAATAATTAAATCCCCTATGTAGTTTGTTATATTCATTTTGAGCTGTCTAAAAAAGGATAATCAGGATATCGCAAAGTCATTAGTGCATATATATGGAAAAGCTGATCAACTGGATCTCACAAGAATATGATCATCGTAAAACAATGTATTCTATTATTAGTCAAGACACTTTTTTTATCCAATCAGATATTTAAGAATGGACACACTCGTGACGGCTGGTAATTTTATTGATGAAAAAAAAAATTGATAATGATCAGTTAACAGTTTCATTTCTGAATTTTTAAGACATTTATCGAAAGTTTTACCTCGACCATGCTCGCAATTTAAGTCCATTCATCTTCTACATCAGAATTTTTCAGATCTGAATTTCTGCCAAGACTAATTGATTAGTCAATTGGTCAACTATCGATTTTAATCAATTGGTCAACTGATCGATTAGTCGATTAATCGATCAATCGATTAATCAATTAGTTACCAATCGATTAAAATCGATAGTCGAATAAAATAATTTATCAACTAATCGATTGAAAGGATTTTGACAATTTGTAACACTATAGTATGGTCAATTTAATTTAATAATTAATAAGGCGAGGAGATCATAACGATACTTATCAGCTATAATGTATCTTTAAACGAATCATATTTTATCACCTTAATAGTCAACCTTTCAATAATCTTCTTAAGTCTTATATTGTCTGACGATTAGTAGAAGTAATAACTACAATATAAACAGGATATTAATAGAGTTGCAATAACCTTCCGCAAACAGTAATTCTAACCAAATAAGGAATGCAATAGGAATTATGGTGCAAATATGATTCTATATCAACAAGTACCAGTTCAACTCTGGATTATTCCAATACAAGGCTTGTATAGCATGCTTTGGCAGTTTTTTTTTTAGCTAAAATTCGAGATTAAATAAGTTAGCGTGATTTAAATAATAGCTGTTATAAATTAAATGATGACAATAAATACTTATACTCTTTATATCAAGTGCTAAACAAATTTAATGTATTGATTCACAGGTCAAAATAACTGATAAGGCTAATCGAGTTCAAATCGGTATCACAAAATCCTGATATGAATCTGACAAATATTTGGTGCAAATAGGACATCATTAGGATACAACTCAGATTCATATCGGCATTTAAGGCATATCAGCAAACCGATAGTTCAATAAGGGCAGTGTCATTAATCACCTGATTATTTTTTATCAGAGGCCTACCCCCTCCCTCTTCTTTAATATATAAATAGTCAGGTTCTAATATATAATTTTAACTTTTTTTACCCCCTCCCCCCCTAAAAAATCACCTGATTTTTGTTACTCCCCTAAGTAAATCGATAGAACTATTGAAATTTTATCTAATAGCTCTATCGATTTACTTATTGAGCTATCAGTTTGCCGATATGAATCTGAGTTGTATCCTAATGGTGTTTCAAATTAGATTCATATTAGATTTTGTGATACTGATTTGAACCCGATTTGCCTTATTTCGACCTGTGATTATAGACAATGTTTTCAGTCCATACCGCGCTATTAGAAAATCGCATCAACAAGCACCAGTTTAATACCAGATTATTTTAAAATATTGAGTTAGTATGATTTATAAAAAAAAACAGACTTTAAATCAAGTGCCAAATAAAGAAATCATGTCACTAGAAAATCGCACACGCCAATTAACTTGCCTGAAACATATTCTACATACCAGATTATTCAATAAGTAGCTGCGCGCCAAACAATTATTATACAAGATAAATACACGTCACTCTGGTTATATCAACATTCTCTAGCAATAGAAAAATTCTCGATATATCCAGATGTCAGTTTAAAAAGCATCTCTATCTATACCGACATTATATTGATATTGCGTAGATATGTCGGCTTAGGCAGAGGTAAATTTTTTTGTTTTCACCAAGCTTATACTAAAAATAATAAACTTAGCAAAATGAATTTATTTTAGTACAAAATGAATTTGTTTTATGTTTAGTATAAAATAAATTCATTATATATTTGCATAAAATGATAAAATAAATTTATTTTATGCTAATTGTTTCATGCTAAGCTTAGTATAAAGCAAATTTAAAAAATTAATTTGATTGGTACACCTATAACGACAGTCGGTTTATAAAAATTGTCGCTATATCCAGCAATAAAAATTATCTTAAATAATTTTTTAATATTAAAATTGTCGGTATGTCGTTATAATCAATATCTCTTATGATTGTCGGTATAACCAATGAATTTTTAACATTATAGATTTTTTTTGAAAAAAGTGTTGATATAACCAGCTGTCGGTTAATCCAGCTATTGGTATAACCAGAGTGACGTGTATAGTACTATGTGATACATATCGTGATGTTTAAGTGCAGAAATTCACGTTTTACTGCGTTTAGCAGATTGTCCAATCATATATAAGATTTTGTAGATGCACGTCACTAAAAATACCTGGTTAACCACTAGATAGCTGTGCGACGTCGTCGCTTGAAACCAGGAATGGAAGACCAGATAGCAGTTAAATTGAATAAATAATAGTCTTTTCATGACCATTATGCTTAGCCTGGTAGTAGACAGATTATTTGTAAAATTTTCGACATAACAAACTTGCATCCCCAAGTTATTCCTAATGAAGCAATAAAAGAATTATCTTTATAAATATCAATGAAGAAGATCATTGCAAATATAAATTTAATTATTAATAAGTAATTATTCTATGCCCTTATGATTTGTGAAAATCGAGAAAGAAGACGTTTCAATTCAGAATTGAAGTAAATTCAGAAACGACTCGGAACAATAATAGTATAGAATAATCTTTTTATTATGCAGCATTCAACTTGCGCTTTACTCATTGTATTTCGTACTGTGTAAAGTATGTAATAGAAAAATAAAATAAGTGCTTAATGTATAAGCATGTATTAATATATATAATATAATAATAATTATTATATACTTGCAAAAAACTGAAAGCCAGTATAAGTTTAAGGTGTAATTGATTTATATCGACCTATTAAAAAATATAATAAACAAACTAAATATTAAAATCATGTTCTTATTTAAAATAATTAAATTTATTATATAGACAAGTTTTACACCGGGTAATGCTAGTTATATATACAAATTATAAGATATTTAAAATATGTATACTAAACAAAATAAATCTATTTACTTGAATAAATATTTATTCGAATAATTATAATTACTCGAAAAATTTATTTATTCGAATATTATTATCCAGTGTTGTTATTGAACATGTCCAATTGGACAGGGCTAAGGACAGTGTCATTAATCACCTGATTATTTTTTATCAGAGGCCTACCCCCCTCCCTCTTCCTTAATATATATATAGTCGGGTTCTTATATATAATTTCAACTTTTTTTTACCCCTTTCTCCCTAAAAAATCATCTGATTTTTGTTACTCCCCTAATTGGACTTAAGGCTAAAAGGGCTAATAAATTTGGATTGGACTTTATAAGTCCAATTGGCCTTAGGTAAAAAAATGCTAACTCTAATAATATAATACTGAAAAGGATATTAAAAATATATAAATACTATAACTAATTAAAGCAATTCTTGCTAATAATTTATTATATAAATTCAGATATGATAATAAAATTTGAATCAAGCAGACAAGTCTATAACAAAAAAAAAGAGTTCAACCTTTTTTTTATCACAATAAAAACCTATTAAACCTTTTTTTTATCAATTAAAAATTGAGCTTTAACCTATTAATTTATGTACTTTTAAATTAATATAATAAAAGTATATTATTTGATAACATTTAGTTAATTAAATAAAAAAGCTTCTGAAGATACTTAATTGAAGAGTTTTTAAAACTATTAATATATATTAGATATAGCTTATTTAAATACAACATTGCTTTAAAATTTTATTATTATTGTAGCTATATAATATAAAGTTTAAATGCAGAATTTCAAGTTTCATTATATTTAATGCATTGTATACCTTAAAATATTATATGTCACAGATCATAATTTAAAATAAAATCTATATTTTCTACTTAAATTGCTGATCTTCTAAAACTCACAAATACTTGTTTAATATAACTTTACTTTAAATAAACCCTAAACCTAAAAAATGCACCCCAAAAAAGTTTAATTTTTGAGATTTTATATTATAATTTCTTTTTAATTTTAATCTGCCACATTATATATTATTTTGTTTCTAGTATATACTTTATAATATTACATATTACTTTGTTTCTGGTCTAAGTGCTATATTTCAAAGACAAATACTTATTACTTTTAACTTATACTAATATATATATTTTGAGTAAAAAAAGAATAATTAACTTTTATTTTCTATTTTTATATATACAAAATTGACTACAAATTAATTATTTTATAATTATCAAGTTACATAATATAAACTTCTTTTAACTTATCAAAATTATTTATTTTTTATGTACAATAACTAATATTATATATATATTATTAATTAAATTAATTATTTTCTATTCTATTTCTATGTTCTATCTAATTAATTCTACAGAGGTATACAACTAAACTATATAACTACAAGAAACAAGGATTGCTCTATAAATAACATTAAACAATTTTACTATATTATTATTTATATATTTTGTTAATAGGATATATACAGTATACAGTCAACTTTCTCTATTCTATCAAAAATGTTCTTTAAGGATTTTTATATGTAAAAAATTTTTTAGATTTGGTTCTCAAAGAGTTATTATTAGCTAATCTGAACTCTATAATAAATTTACAAATGTTTTAGAAGATTTTGTTTGGTTTAGAAAGAATTTAATAGTGTTTGGATTAGAAAGAGTTGACTATATATATAATAACAATTTGATATTAATATTTCTTTTTTAGAAGCCAAATGTTCTTGATTTAAGACTTTTAGCAGTTCTAATAGTTGATTATATAATCTTAAAAATAGTTTGTTTTTTTTTTTAAAAAGCTTATTTTCACAAGTTTATATAAAAATTATATATTTTAAATAGTCTGTGCAAATTATTTTTATTGCAAATATATATATACAGTATTATTAATTATAAAGATATTTATATATATGTCCAATTAGCCCTAGCCTTTATGTCCAATTGGACATATGGCTAATTGGTCAATTGGACATGTGGACAACAACTAAGGTTAATTAGCCACTTGTCAATTAGCTATATGTCCAATTGGACATGAGGGCTAGAGCTAATAATTTTTTATTGGACTTAAGACTAGTAACAACACTGTTATTATCTACTCGAATAAATATTATTATTTGAATAAATCTTAATATTCGAATAATATAGTTATTCGAATTAAAACTGCTCGATACGTAAGCAGCGAAGCAGTTTTTGTCTCGAATCAGATCAGATCAATCATGTGATATGCCCGCTCACAGTTGCATTGCTTAATCGTCATAGTAATTTTTGTAAGGAATGATGTAATGGGAAAATTTGAGTGTAGTTGGGTAAGTACGAGGTAATTGTGATTGTGGTATATATTGATAAGGTAAAGAGTATAGGGAGAGTAACCTTGTTTCTTCTGCGAACCCGAATTTCGTTCTAGTTAAATCGACCCTCCTCCTGCCCTAATGATCAATTTTTACAATGACCTGTCGGACAACAGTTATGCAGGGATAGGGCTAAGGCTTAAGTTTCGATAGCCTGTCGGGACGACAGCTATATACAGATAACCTGTCGGGACGACAGTTATTACAAAAAAAAAAAAAGAGAGACAAAGGATGTATTAAATACTGTACGATGCTAAAAAATCTGTGGAAGCTGCTCGATAAGCAGGAGAAAGATCCGTATGTGTTTTCATAGTGAGTTACCCGAAGATGAAAGACAAAACAAATTCAGTAAATTTAGTCATTCGGTGAATATTCTAATAGCTATATGCCGATCCTAATTATTCAAATATTATTCGAATAAAAAACAGAAGAATCCGTAAGCTCTAGTCATAACAAAAAAAATAACAATAACATAATCATATGAGTTTGTCAGATAACTTGGCCAGGTGATCATGCATCAGCTGGCTTGTAATACTATATAATGTAGTTTATGACAAATTTGGTTAGTGCAATTCAGACAGTAAAAAAAATTTATAGTGATTGTCATGCACAAAAACCTATTAAAGCGATGTTTGGTTAAACAATTCTATACAATAGATAAATATAGGATTATAGCGATAATACTTTCACTACGAGAATTTTGTTACAAATAGATACACAATACTGTATGTGGTTAAGGTTAAGGTTGATTTGGTACTATTATGATACAATTGCTAGAATTTGAATTGTGATAGCATTCCTGATCATAACTTGCTCATCGATATTTTAGTCTTAACATTTTTTATCACGAATTGCATATCCAATCAAAAGCGTTAAGGCTATATTAGTTTTAGCACACTGATCACATTTTGGCTATAAACATGATCTTATCGGTTGGATGATCAACATATTTTTTCATTTTTATCTTCAATAATCAGAGATTATTATTTAATCAGCCCAATAAAAAATCCTACATAAAAAAACGAAAAATGCCAAATATTGAGCGAATAGATTTGCAAATTTGTATCGGGTCACCAATATTTACGTTTATAAAGCAATTTTTACTATTGGTTGTTATAGCATTTGTAATTTCATTCTACGGATTATTGCATTTTTTTTTAACAGCCATATTTCTTATTATACCATAGTACTAACAAGATTTTAAGTAAGAGCAGGGAGTTTTAGGGACAGTGAGTATAGGGACAGGAGAGTTCACATGAAATGGGTAAACAAATAATGTGTAAAAGGTACTGTCATGCAGGAGAAAGTGTGAATTTAGGTTGTACAGAATATAAGTGGTATTACGACTGGTTGGGAGAGCAATGTGCACAATCGCACAGTCGCAACTTGAGTTAGTTTATTATTAAAGGACAGTTTTCTTATTAATTCGTATTCAAGAAATAGTTAAAGTCTGAGATCAACTTTATTAAGGGTAAATGAAGGTCCTTAAATACATTTTAATTTACTATAAACTACTGTGCACTAATTCTCATGATACTCTATACCCTTAAGGCTTTGAAGTATTTGTGCTTCTATGCCTCAAGGCTTCGAAGCATTTGTGCTTCTGGCCCGCGAGCATTAATGCTCCAAAATAATTAAAGCCTCTCTATGTCATCCCTGTGCCTCCGCTCATTGCATACAAACAACAAATATTACCTCAAAGCCTCCGCCACAACCAAATGCTTGTAATTTCGGATGGCTTGGGTCACTGGAGTCTTCTGGTGTTACCAATTCGCATTTAAGTCACGGGTTAAAATTTTTAACCGTGACAGCAGTATAGATGTGCAGAGAATATAGAAGTAAAATTGAGAGGTACAGGTAAATAAGATAAGATGATCTGGTAGTGTGTCAGAGAAGTATTTGTTTAATATTATAGGAGAATTTATTAGGGTATTTTGAGTTTGGGTAAACAGGTATGTATAAGGCATGAGTATTAGTTTAGAGTTAGCTTTAAAAAAGGCTTGGGGAAGCGATTATTTGTAGGTGTTGTGAAAGTTTGGAATTTGGTTTAAGAGGTAGAGGGTTAAAGGTAGTTACTGGCTGTAATAGCGTTTAACCATTTTTGGGTTATTTGGTTAAGTCTCGCATATTTGTTTATTACGGAGGGATCAGTTTTTACTGAGTTGAAGATAGAATGGGTTAGCATTGTTAAGTTTATTTGGTGAATGAAAATCTTTATATAAAGAATAGGAGTAATTTATATTTTTTTATTATAGTTTAGCAAAAGCTAATATGATAATTGATTTAATGTAACGTTAAGAATTGGTATTTTTTATGATTATTAATCGATCTTATGTTAAATTAGGTCTTATTATTATTATCTTAGTAAATATAATTAATCAAATCTTTAGAATTATTAATATTATTACATGGTATTATAGTGAAGTCATCAACTAAATCTGATATGGTGCGAAAGTATAGGGGCGCAATGAAGAATTTACAGATTATTTTTTATAGTAAATATTGCATATATAGTGATGCCCTATCGATTGGTATTGTGTTGAGGTGAAGTAATATAAATATTTACTGAATGATTTGTGGTGTGAAAAGTATTGTGCTGCACTTATGTTTGTTATTAATTAATCAATCTCTCGAAATAGGAATCAAGAATGAACGATTTTTGTAGCATTTGATGTGTTGTTGAGAATATAATCATATTAAAAGTTAATTAATTCTGATCATGAATTGATGAAAGTTGGTATGTATTTTTTTAGTTTAGTCGTTAATTTTTTCATTTTCTTAATTTTTATTTCGATAATTCAAGTGAAGAGATTTATTAAAGTAAAATACAATAAAGGTATTTGATATATTGTGTGTTGGTTATTATTAATATATATTTATAGTGCTATAATGAAGTTTAATTAAAATATATTTAAATGAATATTATTTTTAGTTAGAAATTTCATTTATTAGTTATTACTGTTTATGAATTATTCTGCTACGTAAATATTTGGCTATGTTTTGTTATTTCTTAATTAGTTTAGTTATTCTTTATGTAAATATTCGGCTATGGTTTATGTTATTTCTTGATTAGTTTAGTTTTCAAGAGTGTCATAATTTCATATTTAGAATTTACTATAAATGGTTATATTATGATTCGTTTGTTTTATTAAAAAAGAATTTTTAAATTCAGTGAAATGTTACATAATTTAAGTTTTTTCATATATATAGGCATTTTTCCAGTAAGCGGAAATTTTTTTGAGCGGGTAGCAGTGTATCTCAGCTCTTCTCGCAAGTCTAATAGCTGCTAAGCGTATCCACGCTAAGAAATACTATGATATATATATTTTTACAATCGTTTCGATTTGTGTTACGGAAACTAACCCTAGGAAGAAAAGTTAAATTTTTAAATTAAATAATGATCTGCACCGAAATAACCGTTTATATTCGAAAAGGAATAACTATTGAACAAACTCAAAAACGATTTCAACTTAGCGCTAATTACTATTCAGAAGCATTTAAGATGGTCCATGCGATGATAGACAGGTAAAAATTAAGCATCAATACGGTCCATGCGACGATAGACAGGTGAGAATTAAGCACCAAGTGATATATAACATTACGTGAACCAATCAGATCCAAGATTTTGCAGACATACACCAATTTCGATTGCCGTATAACCCTTCACTTTGTGATTTGCATCACTCCGTTCCTGGTATACTTCGTAATATTACATATCACTCCATTCCTGGTATTAGTGCAATTTACAATAAACAGGCTTTAAATCAAGTGCCAAAAAAGGAATTTAATATATCATTTATAAATATTACTGCTTATACAATAGAGCAATGTTTTCGGTTCATGCCCACCACTTAGAAAATCGTTTAATACTGAATTATTCAAAACAAGGCATGCAATCATGCTTAGCAAAAATCTCTAACAAGGTTTTAATTAAAATTCAATACAAAAAATCAAAATAATAAATTAGCGCGATTTACAATAAATATTCTTTAAATCAAGTGCCAAATAAGGAATTTAATATAATATTTATAAATATTACTGCTTATACAAAACAATGTTTTCGCTTCATACCGCATTTTGTATCGCGCCGCTAGAAAATCATTTAACACCGGGTTATTCAATACAAGGCATGCAATCATGCTTAAAAGATCTCTAACAAGTTTTTTAGTTAAAATTTGTTGCAAAAAAATCAAAATAATAAATTAGCGCAATTTACAATAAATAGGCTTTAAATCAAGTGTCAAATAAGGAATTTAATATATCATTTATAAATGTTACTGCTTATACAATATAACAATGCTTTCGGTTCATACCGTATTTTTATCATGCCACTAGAAAATCGTACATGCCATTTAACATGCCTGGCATATTCTATATACTTTATGCTCCGTTCACAGAAACCATAATCTTGGTTACACTCCGTTTCTAACATAGTAATATTTATTTTTAAATAAATGACCATACAAAGAAATTAATATATTATGCAAAATTTTTATTGCACTAATATGCATGCGATACTGTAACGGTTGATTGGGAGAGCAGGTAAAACAATATAGACAATAGTGCCAATTTACGCTCCAACCGTGTACGATGAGAGAGATATAAATATACGAATATATAGGTCACAGAGTATGAGTAAAGGTGGATATATTGGTTATATAGGATCGGAATAGGTATTACGGGGTTTAAGGTGTCGATGTAGAGGTTATAGAATTTCTCGTAGTTACAGGAAGGTTATAAGTGCTATTAAAAGAACCAGCTGGAACTAGTGAAACTAAAAGAAACAACGTTTATCGAATAAATATCTAAGCTAAAAGACTTTACTATAGACTTATCGGTAGGCCGATATGCATCACGTGTATAACTTTGAAGAATTAACCAAAACAGTGTTATATCGAATTCAAGTCCTAATAAAGCCGATTCGAGGTTACAAGTCAATTCAGTCTGTCGAATTGAGTTACGAAAAGGGTTATTAAAGTTACAAGTCGAATTCAAAGATAAGTATAATTTCGATATTCATAAAAATAGGATTTATTTCATAATAATAAGGAAGTCTTTATTTACATCGATGGGAACTTAATTAAACAATGATTAAACTTCATTGGGGAAGTTTTTATAGTGCAGATCTGCACAGATCTTTAAAAAAACAATTATCAAAAATTAATGCAGATCTGCGACCCTGCCGGCGATCGTTGAAGAAATTTTTTTTATTTTCTGCGCAGATTTAATTTTTTGCGCAGATCTTTAACAATTAACAATTAAATAATCTGCACAGATTGTAAAAAATAAAAAAAATAACAAAAAGCAAATAATAAAAAATTACTATATGCTCGCCTAAATATTAAATGCTAGCTAATTTTTCATATATTAAAAAAAACAATAAATTCAAATATTCATATATTTTATTAACAATTTAATTTATTACAAAAAGCAAAAAAATTTAAAAACAATACAAAAAAAATTAAAAAGAAAAATACAAAAAATAATACAAATTATAATATAAACCCGATCACAACTATCGTGCTACATCACAACTATCGTGCTATGTCTCAATATCACACTATGTCCCAACCATTATGCTAAATCTCATACTACTATTATACTACGCCCATATTAACTATCGTGTTACTAACTATGCTATATCCTATACTAACTACCTTGCTACATCCCGAACTATCATGCTACGTATGTTCTACTATTATGCTAATAACAATCGTACTATGTTCGTTCTAAAGAAAAAAAGAACCGTTAGTACAATGATAAAAAAAAAAAAAAACTATCAAAACTAGCTACTAACTATTGTGCTCCAACCACTCTATATTGTGCTACATTCTATACTACGTTTGTTTCATTTTAAAGAAAAAAACGTTAGTACTATAATAAAAAAAAAAGAAAAAAAGAGTACTATCGTATACTAGCCTTATTATGTTCATCCTTTTCAACTCCAATTCCATGACGATAACAATATCTAACACTATTTTTTCCACTTGCGTTTTCCATCTCTGCAGATTTTTGATACCTACTCTATCGTTCTAACTATCGCGCTATGTTCCGTGTTTGTTCTAAAGAAAAAAAGAAACGTTAGTGCTGTAAAAAAAAAAGAAAAAAAGGAAACTATTTTTACTAGCCTTGGTTCATCCTTTTCAACTCCTATTCCATGACAATACACTATTTTCCTATACAAGACACGAACACACACCGCCGACGGTTCCAACGACGCATTCTCAGCGCCAATTTCAGCACTCCAGCAGAACACAAGCCTAAAATAAAGAAAGAAGTGAGTGATAATAAATAAATGAATGAATAAACAAATAAACAAGAAACTAGAAACTTTATCTTTAGACAAGTTCTAGTATCTCTGTTAAAATAATTTTTTGGTTCATTCCGCAATATTGGTATAACTATTCTACACCAATGTCGGTTTACAAGAGCATATGAAAATAAGTTTTTAAATTTAGACTGGAGGCTATTAAATATTATATAGACACTCGTTCGGTAATGTTTTTATATTGAAAAATAACCACCAATTTTAGCACAAGGCTCCAACAACATTGACGAAAAATATAATTAACAAAAAAAAAATTAAAAAAGAAAAAAAAAAAATCTATTTATACATGATCGCCAATCTGAAAAATGATTGGCCAATCATGTTAGTCTTTTAATTACGTACAGTATTAAAATAAAAATATAAAAAACTTATTAAGAAATAAAAAATAAATTATTGTAAAAAAAAAAATGTAAAAAAAAAAGAAAAAAAATTTGCATTAATAATTTAAAAAAAAAAGATAAATAAAATAAAAAAATAATAAATAAAATTTAAAAAAAAACAATAAA
>QKWP01001703.1:95586-110175 GCA_003550325.1 Gigaspora rosea | reverse complement strand
AGAAACAATCTCCACAAGATATAATCCACACCCGACGTTATTCAAAAGAATGGCGTAGCCGTACCCAGGGCTCCTGTTCCCTGAATGTGGAAGTATCTTGTGGTATCATAAGGAGAGCAAAAGGCATCCCAGAGTTCCTTGGTTCATGTTAGAATCGGTAGCCTTTTGCGTCGCGAAACCTTATACGGAATCGGTATCCTTATGATCGCCAAAGGCACCATGTAGCTAAAGAAGTAGTGAAGTTGGTCAGGAGTCCAGAAAATACTATAAATTACTTACCTTTTCTCTTATATATAGTTACGACGCTACCTCATCTTATTTCTTCGAGCAACGTAAATATCTAGGTGTTAATCCCGAAATTGTAAACGGCGTAAACTAAAAAGTGTAGAAGTGCGAAGTATAAAAGTTGAGTGTGAAAAGTATGAAGTGTGAAAAAGCGAAATATGAAAGTATATAAGATGTACGAAGTGTAAAAAGTGTGAGGTAATTTATCATTTATACTGTATGTATTGTTTTTTTGAGCAATACAGCAATAAAAACAATCAGTTGTTGACCTACACGTGAAATCACCAATCAAATTAAATGTTTTTTAGGTTCATTTTTGATGCAAGTCTATTTTTAGTTAGGGTTAGACTCGATTTTCGGACTGATCAGGACTAAGCAAATTTCACGATATTGATTGGTTAAAAATAACAGGTGACCATCGGGTAATCTCGTGATACACTGGTCTTCACTTTTGCACTTGTGGCTTAGACAGTCCTTAGACAGCCTCGTGTAGTTTTTCTTTTACATTATCTCATTTTTTATTATGCAAATCGCCTTTCATTTATAATTGGAAAATGTCAGTCATGTAAAATTACATGAATCTAATAAAAACCAAAATGTAATTATTACGCACGTACTGATAGACACCAAATACAAAAGTTACGATATTGATTTTACAAATATTGATGCATCAAAAATGCAATTTTTGTACTGTATCACCTTACTTAAACATAGAATGTCCGGAGCGTAACGACAGACAACTAAATACTTTATATTAAATAAAATATCGACTAATACAATGAAAATTAACTGTATTTAAGAACGTTATTATACTTTGAAAAATAATAATTTTACGTAAAGCATTGAATATAAATCTCGGCTTAAATATAAAAATTCGTATGTTACCGTTATTATTAGTAGCTGATTCGAATTATAAGATAATCTCATTCGAGACGTACGTACAACCTTTTTACATTCACCAGTAATTAAACCCTAGTCCTAACTGCAGTCCCTTTTTTAACTTATCACTTGTTGTTGCTACCAATGGTAAGCAGAAATTCACTTCTAATCGTAGAATGCTACTTCGGTACACGATTCCAACGCCTGTAGACACGCTAGGTGCCCTTGTAAGACTGAAGATGTTAGAGAGAATTCGTTGCGCTAATAAAAGACGAATAATACCAAAGGATAACAGCGTGACATTATGAGCACCCATCAATTCACCTCGAACAAATCTCCAATATTATACCTTATTCAGAACCAAATAAAAATAATTAAAAAACAATTAAAATTTAATATTCACATGGATTCATTTGGACTGGGTAATTACTTAACTTTGGAAGAGGCGTAAACAGACTCACACCGCCTGCTATATAAAGATCTCCGCCAAGATAATCCTCTAGAATACCAAAAAAGAATTAACATAGTTCAAAAAAAAAAAAAAAACAAACGAGATAATTCTACGTACTTTTTTCTTCTCTTGGACCAATGCCATTTAATTTGAATCCGAGGAAAAATCGATCAGAGATTTTTGATTGTTGGCCATTTAACGTATATAAAAATCCGTTTCTTAATGAAGCACTAAAAATCTATTTAGAGTATTATTTTTATGTATAAAAAAGTTCATAAAAAAAAAAACAAAAATCAAAAAAATAGATTAAAAATTAAGCAGAAATAACTTACAAAACCCTTTCCAAGCGGAAAATTTGCTTGACTTTCTATTTCATTTTTAATAAAATTAACATCGCCACCTAATCCANGCGTCGCGAAACCTTATACGGAATCGGTATCCTTATTATCGCCAAAGGCACCATGTAGCTAAAGAAGTAGTGAAGTTGGTCAGGAGTCCAGAAAATACTATAAATTACTTACCTTTTCTCTTGTATATAGTTACGACGCTACCTTATCCTTATTTCTTCGAGCAACGTAAATATCTAGGTGTTAATCCCGAAATTGTAAACGGCATAAACTAAAAAGTGTAGAAGTGCGAAGTATAAAAGTTGAGTGTGAAAAGTATGAAGTGTGAAAAAGCGAAATATGAAAGTATATACTGTAAGATGTACGAAGTGTAAAAGTGTGAGGTAATTTATCATTTATATGTATTGTTTTTTTGAGCAATACAGCAATAAAACTATCAGTTGTTGACCTACACGTGAAATCACCAATCAAATAAGGGTTAGAACTGATCGGCCTTAGACAGCCTCGTGTAGTTTTTCCTCCATTTTTTATTATGCAAATCGCCTTTCATTTATAATTGGAAAAATGTCAGTCATGTCAAAATTTACATGAATCTAATAAAAACTCATTTTTCATATTTTTTTGATGCAACGCAGATCAGAGTAGTTTGATCAAAAATGTAATTATTACGCACGTACGGATAGACACCAATACAAAAGTTACGATATTGATTTTACAAATTTAGATGCATCAAAAATGTAATTTTTGTATCATCTTACTTAAAACATAGAATGTCCGGAGCGTAGCGACAGACAACAAAATAAAATATCGACTAATACAATGAAAATTTACTGCATTTAAGAACATTATTATACTTTGAAAAATAATATTTTATAGACATTTTACGTAAAGCATTGAATATAAATCTAGATCTAAATATAAAAATTCGTATGTTACTATTATTGGTAGCTGATTCGAATTATAAGATAATCACATTCGAGACGTACGTACAACCAATTTTCGCGTTAGTGTGTTTATTTATGTAAGCCTTATTTTTCATCATTTCAACCCTTTTACATTCACCAGAAATTAAACCCTAGTCCTAACTGCAGTCCCTTTTTTAACTTATCACTTGTTGTTGCTACCAATGGTAAGCAGAAATTCACTTCTATTCGTAGAATGCTACTTCGGTACACAATTCCAACGCCTGTAGACACGCTAGGTGCCCTTGTAAGACTGAAGATGCTAGAGAGAATTCGTTGCGCTAATAAAAGACGAATAATACCAAAGGATAGCAGCATGACGTTATGAGCACCCATCAATTCACCTCGAACAAATCTCCAATATTATACCTTATTCAGAACCAAATAAAAATAATTAAAAAACAATTAAAATTTAATGCTCAGATGGATTCATTTGGAGCAAACTGCCTCCATTCATAAACAAATGACCCTTAACTGGGTAATTACTTAACTTTGGAAGAGGTGTAAACAGACTTACACCGCCTGCTATATAAAGATCTCCGCCAAGGAATCCTCTAGAATACCAAAAAGAATTAACATAGTTCAAAAAAAAAATACAAACGAGATAATTCTACGTACTTTTTTCTTCTCTTGGACCAATGCCATTTAATTTGAATCCTCGTATTGATTGAGCATCACCGAGGAAAAATCGATCAGAAATTGGCCATTTAACGTATATAAAAATCCGTTTCTTAATGAAGCACTAAAAATCTATTTAGAGTATTATTTTTATGTATAATAAAAGTTCATAAAAAAAAAAAAACAACAATAAAAAAAAAAATAGATTAAAAAATTAAGCAGAAATAACTTACAAAACCCTTTCCAAGCGGAAAATTTGCTTGACTTTCTATTTCATTTTTAATAAAATTAACATCGCCGCCTAATCCAGCAAACTCCTATTATTTGTATCATATTGTTAACTATAATGATAAATATGCAAAAAATGTTTATATAGTTTATACTATCAAAGAACCTGAAAGAGCTTTATGTAGTATCCTTTTGATGGCAACATCAGGTCGTCACGCTTGTCACGAATTAATGTGTGTGTCACGGATGATTTTAGAGAATGACCTGCCGACTCGCGGATACTATAGTTTCTTGGAGTTAATGATAAATAATCGAACTGAAAGTAATAATAATATAATAATAGTTCAGTACCTTAGAATCGTCTCTGGAGAGATGTTGCATATTTGTCTCCAAGTTGAACCGTAACCGAGTTCATTGATATCCAATTCGAGAAAATACCTATGAAGAAGGAAAATACCAGAACCAACCACAATATTTAATTTCAAAAAATTATGTTCAAATGGTAGGTAGGTAGACATGTATTTTATAACACACTCTCCACGTTAATGCAATTCCACGCATGATTTCATCGCGAGAACTGTAAATTTGATTGTTCTTAGTCAAACTGAACGCAGAGATGTCTACTCTGGAATCTGGATTTCCATTAATTGGTTTTGCTAAACAAAACTAGATGTAATTCAATACGAAATTACGCATGAAATCAAATTGGTTATGATGAGCATACTATTAACGACCATACCTCAAATACATGAGAAGTCTGAGTGCCGGCAGACATGTAAGCTTCCAATGATTCTGCACCTCCGAACGCATTTCGAACATTTAATGAAATATTCTATAAATTCAAACCAATTAACATTAAACAAGAAAAAAATTTCGGTAAAATAATTTTTGTTTTATTATTACCGCGCTCCCAGCATCGTTACCAATTTCAGTTCCAGTTTTTATCCAAAAGCGACTTTTTTCTTCTACAGATAAGATAACATCAAGAGCTCTAGGATCGTTGCTAGAATCTAAAAACATATCAACATATTGAAAAATATCAAGTCGGCGTAATTTGTCAGCAGCTACGCGAACTTCATCAATGATTGTGCCAGGTGTGCGAGCTTGAAGTGTGTCGTAAATCACAGATTCCAAAAGCGCTTATCTTGCTCTTTTTGTACCATTAATACGAAAAGAATGAATATAAAAAGGGAAACTTCTTGTGTTTCGTAAACCTAAAAAATCATTAGATAAAATATAAATAACATCGTAAAGAAATAGTAAAATTGATGAATTAAAAGTTAATAATAGACATAAGTTGATACCAAATCATTTAACCTTCGAGTTGCCTGCCATATTCTTTGTATATGTTGTTTTGTATCTCAGCATTGTGATTCAGGAATTCATCAGTAGCCTTTTATTTTGTCGTAAAAATTCCTTGGTACTTTTACATGATAAATGTTATATTAATGGACTCAGTTGAAAAAAGTATGTCGTCCTCCATTTCATTTTTGGTACATACTTTTTTGTGAAAAAGGACTTTCACTTAGAACTTACCACGAATTCGAACCGAATAAATTCGAATAATTCAAAGATTTTGGTAACGTAGTTTTAGATTATTCGAATCGGATAATTAGAACAATGATTAGAAAAACGATTTGATGAATAACAATGCTCTGAACAGTAAGCAATACCTTCATCGCTGACAAAAAAAATTTTTTTTTTGAGAACTAATCAGCGATCAAAATTGATATAGATAAAAATTTTAGGTTATCAGACGTTCATGTGATTAGCAAGTTTTCAGCTATTTCTAGCAGCAACCGGACCAATTCCGGATATGTGATTGTCGTTTTAGATTACAGTATAACTCAGTGTATTTCTATCTGATGTATATAAAATAAGTATAGAACAAATTAAATTTTAATTAGTATCGCTAAGAAATATAACAAAATTATACAAGATTATATAAACTCATACATATACTATAAAAATAAACCAAAAAAGTTTTATATATACAGTAAAAGATATATTAAAATTACAGTATTAATTGCAATTAAGAATAAATATGTACAAAATAAAAGCTTGATTACAGTATTTTTTTTTTTAAATAAATTTGGTTTTTTTTGTCTTTCAAAATTTATATGATTAACCCTATGCTATGTCGGCAAATTGAATCGAAAAAAATGCGCATTTTAAAACCCCAGTGTCGTCTTTCAAGAAGTTTAACGTATATCACGAGAGTATCTGTTCCGTGACCGTACTATTTCCCGAGCGTAATTAAAGAAATCAGCCAATAGTTAACATAATCGACGTAACAATTAGAAAAAAACCAAAACAAATAAAAAATATCGCCTATTTTTCAAAAATTTGCATAAAGCATTGTCTTCGTGCACTAATAAAGTTTTCCTTAAGATTTTTGATGATTATACTGGGGAAATCGTCAGAGTGCTTCAACTCCTGTTCTCGATATTCGATATAAATCTGTATGTTTTTTTTTTTTTTAAAAAAAAAATATCGTTATTTGTATAACTTTTAATTTAAATTCGACTTGCTTGGTAACAGACACTTTTGAGATAATTTCTCATATTTCACTAAGTTTCGCCAAAGTTTCGATTTTGCCAAGGTTTCGTCGTTTCGCCAAGAGATTTTAACCTTCGTCTTTTTTGGACTTTGGTTTCGTATTTCACCATTTGGAAATAGGTTTTTATCGATGCTTGTTAAGTTTGCTAATATTAAAAAAAAAAATTTTTATGAGATAAACTCAATAAACAATTCAAATAAATCTGGCAAGCCAAATGCTTACACCTTACTCCACAAGATATAATTCACACCCGAGGTTTTTAACGAAACATCTACATCTAGAACCATACTGAACAAAACCCCGAATGCGAAAATACCTTATTTTATAAGGGAAGCATAGGCACACCCAACTTTCTCCAGTTACTCTTTAGAAACAATCTCCACAAGATATAATCCACACCCGACGTTATTCAAAAGAATGGCGTAGCCGTACCCAGGGCTCCTGTTCCCTGAATGTGGAAGTATCTTGTGGTATAATAAGGAGAGCAAAAGGCATCCCAGAGTTCCTTGGTTCATGTTAGAATCGGTAGCCTTTTGCGTCGCGAAACCTTATACGGAATCGGTATCCTTATTATCGCCAAAGGCACCATGTAGCTAAAGAAGTAGTGAAGTTGGTCAGGAGTCCAGAAAATACTATAAATTACTTACCTTTTCTCTTGTATATAGTTACGACGCTACCTTATCCTTATTTCTTCGAGCAACGTAAATATCTAGGTGTTAATCCCGAAATTGTAAACGGCATAAACTAAAAAGTGTAGAAGTGCGAAGTATAAAAGTTGAGTGTGAAAAGTATGAAGTGTGAAAAAGCGAAATATGAAAGTATATACTGTAAGATGTACGAAGTGTAAAAGTGTGAGGTAATTTATCATTTATATGTATTGTTTTTTTGAGCAATACAGCAATAAAACTATCAGTTGTTGACCTACACGTGAAATCACCAATCAAATAAGGGTTAGAACTGATCGGCCTTAGACAGCCTCGTGTAGTTTTTCCTCCATTTTTTATTATGCAAATCGCCTTTCATTTATAATTGGAAAAATGTCAGTCATGTCAAAATTTACATGAATCTAATAAAAACTCATTTTTCATATTTTTTTGATGCAACGCAGATCAGAGTAGTTTGATCAAAAATGTAATTATTACGCACGTACGGATAGACACCAATACAAAAGTTACGATATTGATTTTACAAATTTAGATGCATCAAAAATGTAATTTTTGTATCATCTTACTTAAAACATAGAATGTCCGGAGCGTAGCGACAGACAACAAAATAAAATATCGACTAATACAATGAAAATTTACTGCATTTAAGAACATTATTATACTTTGAAAAATAATATTTTATAGACATTTTACGTAAAGCATTGAATATAAATCTAGATCTAAATATAAAAATTCGTATGTTACTATTATTGGTAGCTGATTCGAATTATAAGATAATCACATTCGAGACGTACGTACAACCAATTTTCGCGTTAGTGTGTTTATTTATGTAAGCCTTATTTTTCATCATTTCAACCCTTTTACATTCACCAGAAATTAAACCCTAGTCCTAACTGCAGTCCCTTTTTTAACTTATCACTTGTTGTTGCTACCAATGGTAAGCAGAAATTCACTTCTAATCGTAGAATGCTACTTCGGTACACAATTCCAACGCCTGTAGACACGCTAGGTGCCCTTGTAAGACTGAAGATGCTAGAGAGAATTCGTTGCGCTAATAAAAGACGAATAATACCAAAGGATAGCAGCATGACGTTATGAGCACCCATCAATTCACCTCGAACAAATCTCCAATATTATACCTTATTCAGAACCAAATAAAAATAATTAAAAAACAATTAAAATTTAATGCTCAGATGGATTCATTTGGAGCAAACTGCCTCCATTCATAAACAAATGACCCTTAACTGGGTAATTACTTAACTTTGGAAGAGGTGTAAACAGACTTACACCGCCTGCTATATAAAGATCTCCGCCAAGAGAATCCTCTAGAATACCAAAAAAGAATTAACATAGTTTAAAAAAAAAACAAACGAGATAATTCTACGTACTTTTTTCTTCTCTTGGACCAATGTCATTTAATTTGAATCCTCGTATTGATTGAGCACCACCGAGGAAAAATCGATCAGAAATTTTTGATTGTTGGCCATTTAACGTATATAAAAATCCGTTTCTTGATGAAGCACTAAAAATCTATTTAGAGTATTATTTTTATGTATAATAAAAGTTCATAAAAAAAAAACAATAAAAAAAAAATAGATAAAAAATTAAGCAGAAATAACTTTCCAAGCTTGACTTTCTATTCCATTTTTAATAAAATTAACATCGCCACCTAATCCAGCAAACTCCTATTATTTGTATCATATTGTTATCCGGCAAACTCATATGATCATGAAATTATTTCTTCTTGTTATTTTTTCATGCGTTATGATGTAAACATGTTTATTTAAATTACAGAATTAAAACTCAGCGAGCAACTCCCTACCAATCATCATAAATTGCCGGATAACACCAATATTGGGCAAATTGTCGAATACAGTAATTTGGCAAATGATTGGCTACACGTGCCACAGCGGTATTACGAATAGTTGTGATGTATGGCTGAGCAAAGTAGTGGTGTATAACGCATTTGGGTATAAAAAATTAGATACTATACTCATAATATATTATATATATAAAATAGTATAGTAGTAAATAATTTAATTATATCGATATGAAAAATTTTACAGAAACTTATCATTACGTATAATAAAAATATCACAAAAAATTTTAGCACTTGTAAAGTAACTATGCACAATCTTGTAAAAACATTGATTTGTGAGAGTGTACATACAAACCCACAAAAATCTTGATTTTAAATTCATACATTAAATGCTTTTTTACAGTAAAAATTTTACATATATATTTAATTAGCGTTAACAAGAATATTGCTTTTTTTAATTCGCTTGTTTTACAAGTTTTTATTTATTTATTTTTTTTTTTGAAAATAACTATAGTTTTTGAACCTTTAAAATCAAGCATTCCCAATTCATTTGTACCGAATATCTTGAAGCGACATTCTTTCTAAAATAATCCCTCAGCATATAATTTGCAGATTTTATTTTTGCCCTTTTTCAAGGTTCGCTAATTCAATTAAATAGATCTTTGCTTCACGTTATCTTAAAGCCAGTGCATGCTTTTTTAGTGCTAATTGTCATTCTTGATATTCAAGTGTATTGATTTTTTGGCTTTTTTTATCATCATTTTCACTTGAAGCTTCAGAATCAACAGTGATTACTTCAGGTTTTTTTTAGATTTTGTGGGCTTTTTTCGCTTGTTTTTAGTTGAATTTTTTTGAATTTTCGCTATTATAGTATTAATTTAATAATATGAATAAGTATACTAATAAATACATAATATAAATAAATTATTCCATACCTTTACGTTTAATTGATAAAACATTGCAACTAACCAAGCCTTTATCTTGCCCATGACTTAATACATTATATTTTTGATGAATATTAATTGCAATAAATTTTCCTAATCCAATTTGCATTCTCTACAAAACACAATATGTCAATTATAATTATGAAGGTTAAAAAAAAAAATAAAAAATAAAAATAAATTTACTGTAAAATCGCAGACATTAATTTTAAGTTTTTCCTACATCGATTACTTAATGCATGAGCTGATTTTGTGCCATTTGTATTAATAGGCAATAATATCCAAGTTTCCTTATCAATTTGTAATATATATTTGTTAAATGATGTAATAACTAGGGTTCCTCAATTCAAATCAAATCAAATATTGGATCAATTTGAATTTGATCAAATCAAATTAACCTGATTGGAATTTGATTTGATTCAAATATTTGAATTTGATTTTGATTTGAATTTGAATTTTTAATAGTAATTTTCAAATAAAATCAAATATTTGTCAAATCAAATCAAATTTGGCCATATTTGAATTTGATCAAATCAAATATAGTCAAATTTGAATTTGAATTTGATCAAATATTTGATTCAAATATTTGAAGATCAAATCAAATTGCGGAACCCTAGTGATAACCCATTTTTGACGATAAAATGAAACCCAATTTAATACAAGTATAACAATAATTTAAGGGAAATTCTCTAGCTAGAGATTAGTGTTCCGAAGTTCAGTTCAGTTCAATAGAGGTTCAGGTTCAGGTTCAATGAACCTGAACCTGAACCTGCTCTAAAAGTTCAATACTGAACTGAACCTGAACTTAAAATTATTGAACATGAACCTGAACCTGAACTTAAAAAAAGTTCAGTTCAGGTTCAGTTCAAGGTTCATGAACATGTTCAGGTTCATAATATATGCACATGTTTACCTAAATCACAGAGTTAGAATCAATTAGTAAAATTTAGAAAATCATAGAAATTTGTATAATTTTATTAATAAAATTATACAAATTTCTATGATTCTCTAAATTTTACTATCTGATTTATACTCCTCACTCTAAGTAAACTTGTTCAGTATTAAAAAATACATATATTTTTATTCTGACTCAAACTAGTTTGCAAAATTTGGACTAGCCCGACCAAACTTATGAATGAGTTTGAGTCTAATATAAAGTTTTAATAATAAAATTTAGAGTTTGAGTCTGGTCTGGACCAGACCAAACCCGGACCCAAACCTAGAATCTCTAGTTCATATGAACACCAGACTGAACCTGAACATGTTCATTAACTTATGAACTGAACCTGAACTGAACCTGAACCAGCTCTAAAAGTTCAATACTGAACCTGAACCTAAACATGTTTTAAAAAATGTTCAGGTTCAGGTTCAATACTGAACCTGAACCTGAACCTGAACTTGATCTAAGTTCAGTTCAGTTCAGGTTCATAGGAACACTACTAGAGATGCCTAATTTATATATCTTTGACCCCTTAACCAATCAAAGAACAAGAAAATCATATGACTAAAGCTCACCAATTGCCAATGAAGGTTGATTGATTTCTGCATTATAGCATTACCGGATGTATAGATAAGTAGCACAAGATCATCTTTAATCATTGTTTTTTTTTTCGCTGCACTAATTTTTTTTATTTATTTAGTTTCTTCGTGGTGTCGTTATTACAGTTGGTGTTGTTGGTGCTGCAGTTGATGTATTGTTTTCAATCTGGAATTGCCTTTATACCTTTTTCTTGTTGCTGCATAACAGATGTTTACTATATTGTTGTCAGTTTCGTGTAGGTCTGTTTTGGTGTTGCCATTATAAGTAGGTTTTGCTATTCTATAGGTTGTCTTTGGGTTGGATTTCGTTGTTCTAATGTTCCTAATATCTTTTTCTTTTTTGCTGCATAACTAATACCGGTACCCACTTTTATTTACAGGTATTTACCACATTGTTACTATCAATTTCATTAGTCTGTTTCAATACCACTATTATGGGTGGGTTTTGCCATTTTATAAGTTGCCTTTGGGTTGGATTTTGTTGTTCGATCTGTTCAAGTATTTCTGATATCTTTTCCTTTATTGCTCCATAATTAACATCCACTTTTCTTTGCAAGTTTTTACTATGTCATTGGTGTCAATTTTATGCTATTTGTTTCGGTACCGCTTAGGTAGGTTTTACCATTTTTTGGGTTATCTTTGTCAGATTTTGTTGTTTAATTTGGTTTACTTTTCTTTATAGGTATTTTACTATGTTGGTATTGATTTCATGCCATTGGTTTTGGTGCTGCAATTATAGGTGGGTTTTGCTGTTTTTGGATTGTTTTTGGTTGAGTTTCGTGTTTGATTTGCTAGTATCTTTTCTTTGCTGCTATATAACTAATACCTATTTCTTACAGGTGTTTTACTACATCGTCGGTATTAATTTCGTATTTTGCCGTTCCTTGGATTGCCTTAGTGTTTGATTTTGTTGCTTGATTTTCTGGTGTCTTTTCTTATTGTTGTATAACTGACCTTTTTGCGTCGTTAGTGTCAGTTTTGTGCCGTCTGGTAACCGTTTCGCCATTGCTGTTATTAGAGATTCCATTAGTTTTAAAATTGTGTAGTTAGATTTTTTTTAAATTTTGTTAGATAGTTAAGGTTAGAGTTAGAATTAGGTAGTTGATAAGTTGATAGTATTGGTTAAATAGTTAGAGTTAGATTAGCTACTTTGAATCTATTAGTTGCACGATAGATAAAATTTGAATTTTAATAAGATTTTTTGTTTAATAATAAGGGTGTTATTTTATAGCAACCCGTCACCTTAGCGACCCGTGATCAACCAATCAAATTCGATCATGTGCATCACATGCTCGACACGAGCATGTGATGCACGTGATTGAATTTAATTGGTCGATTATATACACTTAAAAAATTTTTGATTAAAAAAAAAAAAAAGCGTTAAAACCAGATTTAATAAGTATATAAAAATAACTGAGTTTCAAGTTCTAATTTAATTATTTTTATTAATTAAATTTTTTTTTTATTTAATTAATTACCCAACTTTTTAATTAATTACCTGACTTTTTAATTTATTAACTAATCTTTTTTTTTTTAATTATTAAACTTAACAGTTTTTTTTAATTTATTTAATTTATTTATTTAATTTATTGTTTTTTTTTTAATTTATTTAATTAATCGGGGGGGTTTTTTTTTTAGAACTAAGAAGGACAACAGCAAGAACAGTGGTCAAAAACAAGAAAGAAAACAGAACAGGAAGGACACAACAGGAGAAAAATGATGACAAGAACGGCACTAAAGAACAAAGGGACAAAGAAAAAACCAGAGAGCAAAAACGAAAGAAACCCTACTGACAAAAATCGGCAAAGATACGTTAATAAAAACTTGGAACGCAAATAAAAACAACTCGACAAAGAACAAAAAAAACTTACTGGAAGAATTTACCAAGAAACGATGAAAAATTTACAGAAGAACCTACTGAACAATGACAAAGAAAACCCACTAAAAAAGATGAATTTTTAAAAGAACCCACAGAATAAATTTACTAAAAACTGACGAAGATTAACACCAGGTGAATGAACCCACCAAAAACAAAAGAGTTTACAGGAAAATGAGAAAACAATAAAGAAGAACCTACAAAAGAACTTGCCAGAAAACCGTTGAGAAATAATAAAGGACACTCACGAGAAACGATGAAGAACCTACTACCAAAACTGACAAATCTACCAAAAGAACTTGCAAAAATGACAAAGAAAATACGCTAAATACAAGGAACTTAATGGAAATATCTACTGAAAAATCTACGCGACTTTAAGACTCCAACTACGGTTCCAACTATAGCTTCAACTACAGCTCCAACTACAGCTCCAACTATGGCTCCAACTTAGGGATGTTAATGGAGTGCTCTAGGGTAGTGTGAAGCATACTCTACCAGAGTAATACCCAAAATCACACTACACTAGAGTACACCACCTTAGAGCAAACTCTATAATTAAACACTGAAGTATTAATCTATTATAAGCCAAATATATAAGTCGGGCATACTCTGAAGCAGTGTTGTCACTTGGACGTGTCCATACTATGTTTTTTTTCTAACGTCCAAGATTGTCCAAAATCATTCAAGCCTATGTCCCATGTTTAACTAATCAATAAAGTAATTTAAAAATATATATAATTATATATTTTTTTAGGTGCTAGACTTATTTGTTAAAAAATTAAAATAGATTATCTTAATAAAATTTTAAGTAATTTTTATTTTTAAAAATGTCCAAAATGTCCAAAAAACGTCCAAGTGACAACACTGCTCTGAAGTATAACCCAAAGTATAATCCAGTATATATCTAGAGTAAATTTTATATTTATAGTATAGGATTTTATATTTATATAATAGTTACTCCAGTATATAAACCACTTTACAGTTGATATAATAGTGGCTCCAGAGTATAAACTATTTTACATTAATAGTATTACTCTAGAGTGATTTACTTCTTTTAGGTATATCTTAATAAGCCAGAGTAGAGTGATGCCTAAATCACACTGGTATGGAGTGGCTTATGCTCCTAAGTTACTCCGGAGTATTATACACCATTAACATTAGGGTTCCGCAATTTGATTTGATCTTCAAATATTTGAATCAAATATTTGATCAAATTCAAATTCAAATTTGACTATATTTAATTTGATCAAATTCAAATATGGCCAAATTTGATTTGATTTGACAAATATTTGATTTGATTTGAATATTACTATTAAAAATTCAAATTCAAATATTTGAATCAAATTAAATTCAAATTAGGGTCAATTTGATTTGATCAAATTCAAATTGATCCAATATTTGATTTGATTTGAATTTGAG
>QKWP01001703.1:48369-69295 GCA_003550325.1 Gigaspora rosea | reverse complement strand
ATATTTGATTTGATTTGAAAATTACTATTAAAAATTCAAATTCAAATCAAATTCAAATTCAAATATTTGAATCAAATCAAATTCAAATCAGGGTCAATTTGATTTGATCAAATTCAAATTGATCCAATATTTGATTTGATTTGAATTTGAGGAACCCTACTACATAGTATCGAAGATGGTTGGTATTATTTAAAGAAGCATGTATTTTCGCAAGGTATTCAGTTCCAAAATAGGTTTTAATTAAATTTCCTAAATAAAATGTAATTATAAAATTAGGTTTTTTTTTAAAAAATTTTTGTTCAATCCATATATATACCTGTTAAAATCTGTGTTGGTGTAATATCAGTTGTATTATCATCAGCTTGACGAATTAATTCTTGTAAACGTGTTCGTATAGTAAGTGGTACTTGATTCAGTGGTGGAGGTGGATGTGAATGAATGCCTTTAGATAAAAGGATTGTATATGGGCATTTTTTAATATCATGTGGTATTAACATATAGTATTTGACATTGCATGTTTTTCGAATTATCGTTCCTTGTTTATTAACGTTGTCCGTATAATGTGGATGCGCTAAATATAAAAATACATAAATTATCAATTATATAACATTTATTGTTAATAAATTGTTAAATGTTTAATAGCTTACAGCAATAAGTTTTTTTCGAACTATTATGTAAAACCGTAAAGCATTTGTTTATTGGTTCATTAGATTCGCCCTAGTTATAATAAATAATTATTATAATAATTTAATCTATAAATATATAAATTAAACTAAATAAATTTAAGGATTATTAATTTGTAACCGTGGTTACTATAACCCATCCCAACAAGCCAATCAAATTCTAAGATCAGATGTAATGTTACACATTTGAAAAAGTCACCAAATGTTCGTTTTGTCAAAAATTGCTTCTAAATCAAAATTTCACATATGAAACTACCTTTCGGTTTCTAACAAAAAAAATTCCTTGCTAAATTTTAATGTAACTAAAGCCCTCTCTAACCCAAAACCTTACACCAAGCCTCACTCTAACCCTAACCTTAATCGCACGGTTTTATTTTTATAGAAAATTTGGTTTGTTACACCTGATCTTAGTATTTACGGTTATAAAATTTATTCTGTAACCTACGCCTACAAATCAATTAATTCTAAATTTAATTATAATTACATTATATGATCCATCCAAAAGTTGCTGAAGTAAATCGATATCAACATCTTCTTTGATATGAATAAACTGATGAAATTTTTCTTGATCACGCCCAATTAGAGCAACCAATAAAGTATGATGATAATATATTATCATAACGGTGTCGTCTTAATACAGGTGTTCCGGTACATTGTATACTATTTTTTTTAAAGTGGCATTTTGTTTTATATGCAGCCAAATATACTGTTATTTTAATTATGTATATATAAAGATGATTAAAGATTTATAAACTTACGCGAAGGTATTATTCTTTACATTATTAGTTGATACTTCATTATTTATTTTCAATCATAAATCAGAATCAAGATCTACCGATTTATGTTGCATTTCTCGAAGTTCTGAATTTACGAATTCACATAATTTGATTCCTTGACATGTTCTATCCTTTTTCGTCTCAGTAATATCACCAAAGTAACAACAAGTCGTTTGATTTTGGCCACACGGCTTTCCCATAGAATACTGAACCTAAAAATAAATACATTAATTAAATAAATTAACCACATATTACATATTACTATAATAAATATTTACATCCGTAAATGCTGAATCCACACTTTCCCATCCATCAATATGATAAACGATTGCAATTCCTTCTTCACAAGTTAGTGGATATTCGATTGGTGTTAATGAATGAATTACTTCTTTAGTGGTTAAAGTTTTTGTAAGAAATATTTCTGAGCTTTCTATTTCGGGTAAAGATCTAGAAGCTTCAGAATTTACAGAAAATCGATCTTCCTCAAATATACTATCGGTTTCATCGGTATTTTAATTGATAATGAAATTTTCATTCAAAGAATTAGTTCTCTCAAAAAAATTATCGGTATTAAAACTATTATTAATGGAGTTATTTTCTTCAAAAAAATCGTCTCCTTCAAAAAAGCTATTAGCTGATAGTCTAGATTCTTCGTCAGAACTCATATCGTTCAAAGGTATTTGCATCATTTTATTATGGAAAATATTTTAAACCGACATAAAAAATGGTTTATTTTATTTTTTTTTAAAAAAAGAAAAAAAACCATCGTTACGCTCACGGTTACTGCATTTTCTATTTAACAACCATATTAAACTTCGGGCTTTTAAATTAAACTTTATGGATTCAACCTTTAAAATTCATCAAAATCGAGACCCGATATTATAAATTTTAAAACTCGCTTTATTAAAATCACGTTTGCATAAATTTTATACATATTTGCATGAATTTTGCATAACCATACACAGTTGTGACCTCATCAACCATACACACGTGTTTGCTGATTTAACGTATTATACACCACAACTCTGTTAAACAATACATCACAACTATTCGTATTACTCGTGCCGCCGCAGAATGGCACGTGATCATTTGCCAAATTACCGTTATTCTACAATTTTTGCCCAATATTGTATACTTAACTATAATGATAAATATGCAAAAAATGTTTATATAGTTTATACTATCAAAGAACCTGAAAGAGCTTTATGTAGTATCCTTTTGATGGCAACTTAGGTCGTCACGCTTGTCACGAATTAATGCGTGTGTCACGGACGATTTTAGAGAATGACCTGCCGACTTGCGGATACTATAGTTTCTTGGAGTTAATGATAAATAATCGAACTGAAAGTAATAATAATATAATAATAGTTCAGTATCTTAGAGTCGCCTCTGGAGAGATGTTGCATATTTGTCTCCAAGTTGAACCGTAACCGAGTTCATTGATATCCAATTCGAGAAAATACCTATGAAGAAGGAAAATACCAGAACCAACCAAATATTTAATTTCAAAAAATTATGTTCAAATGGTAGGTAGGTAGACATGTATTTTATAACACATTCTCCACGTTAATGCAATTCCACGCATGATTTCATCGCGAGAACTGTAAATATGATTGTTCTTAGTCAAACTGAACGCAGAGATGTCTACTCTGGAATCTGGATTTCCATTAATTGGTTTTGCTAAACAAAACTAGATGTAATTCAATACGAAATTACGCATGAAATCAAATTGGTTATGATGAGCATACTATTAACGACCATACCTCAAATACATGAGAAGTCTGAGTGCCGGCAGACATGTAAGCTTCCAATGATTCTGCACCTCCGAACGCATTTCGAACATTTAATGAAATATTCTATAAATTCAAACCAATTAACATTAAACAAGAAAAAAATTTCGGTAAAATAATTTTTGTTTTATTATTACCGCGCTCCCAGCATCGTTACCAATTTCAGTTCCAGTTTTTATCCAAAAGCGACTTTTTTCTTCTACAGATAAGATAACATCAAGAGCTCTAGGATCGTTGCTAGAATCTAAAAACATATCAACATATTGAAAAATATCAAGTCGGCGTAATTTGTCAGCAGCTACGCGAACTTCATCAATGATTGTGCCAAGTGTGCGAGCTTGAAGTGTCGTAAATCACAGATTCCAAAAGCGCTTATCTTGCTCTTTTTGTACCATTAATACGAAAAGAATGAATATAAAAAGGGAAACTTCTTGTGTTTCGTAAACCTAAAAAATCATTAGATAAAATATAAATAACATCGTAAAGAAATAGTAAAATTGATGAATTAAAAGTTAATAATAGACATAAGTTGATACCAAATCATTTAACCTTCGAGTTGCTTACCATATTCTTTGTATATGTTGTTTTGTATCTCAGCATTGTGATTCAGGAATTCATCGGTAGCCTTTTATTTTGTCGTAAAAATTCCTTGGTACTTTTACATGATAAATGTTATATTAATGGACTCAGTTGAAAAAAGTATGTCGTCCTCCATTTCATTTTTGGTACATACTTTTTTGTGAAAAAGGACTTTCACTTAGAACTTACCACGAATTCGAACCGAATAAATTCGAATAATTCAAAGATTTTGGTAACGTAGTTTTAGATTATTCAAATCGGATAATTAGAACAATGATTAGAAAAACGATTTGATGAATAACAATGCTCTGAACAGTAAGCAATACCTTCATCGCTGACAAAAAAATTTTTTAATCTGCGATCAAAATTGATATCAGACATAGGAAGACGTTCATGTGATTAGCAAGTTTTCAGCTATTTCTAGAATCTAAAATAGCAACCGGACCAATTCCGGATATGTGATTGTCGTTTTAGATTACAGTATAGCTCAGTGTATTTCTATCTGATGTATATAAAATAAGTATAGAACAAATTAAATTTTAATTAGTATCGCTAAGAAATATAACAAAATTATACAAGATTATATAAACTCACATATACTATAAAAATAAACCAAAAAAGTTTTATATATACAGTAAAAGATATATTAAAATTACAGTTTGCAATTAAGAATAAATATGTACAAAATAAAAGCTTGATTACAGTATTTTTTTTTTTAATTAAATAAATTTTGGTTTTTTTTGTCTTTCAAAATTTATATGATTAACCCCTATGCTATGTCGGCAAATTGAATCGAAAAAAATGCGCATTTTAAAACCCCAGTGTCGTCTTTCAAGAAGTTTAACGTATATCATGAGAGTATCTGTTCCGTGACCGTACTATTTCCCGAGCGTAATTAAAGAAATCAGCCAATAGTTAACATAATCGACGTAACAATTAGAAAAAAACCAAAACAAATAAAAAATATCGCCTATTTTTCAAAAATTTGCATAAAGCATTGTCTTCGTGCACTAATAAAGTTTTCCTTAAGATTTTTGATGATTATACTGGGGAAATCGTCAGAGTGCTTCAACTCCTGTTCTCGATATTCGATATAAATCTGTATGTTTTTTTTTCTTAAAAAAAAATATCGTTATTTGTATAACTTTTAATTTAAATTCGACTTGCTTTGTAACAGACACTTTTGAGATAATTTCTCATATTTCACTAAGTTTCGCCAAAGTTTCGATTTTGCCAAGGTTTCGACGTTTCGCCAAGAGATTTTAACCTTCGTCTTTTTTGGACTTTGGTTTCGTATTTCACCATTTTGGAAATAGGTTTTTATCGATGCTTGTTAAGATTACTAATACTGTAATATTAAAAAAAAAATTTTTATGAGATAAACTCAATAAACATAAACAATTCAAATAAATCTGGCAAGCCAAATGCTTACACCTTACTCCACAAGATATAATTCACACCCGAGGTGTTTAACGAAACATCTACTCTAGAACCATACTGAACAAAACCCCGAATGCGAAAGTACCTTATTTTATAAGGGAAGCATAGGCACACCCAACTTTCTCCAGTTACTCTTTAGAAACAATCTCCACAAGATATAATCCACACCCGACGTTATTCAAAAGAATGGCGTAGCCGTACCCAGGGCTCCTGTTCCCTGAATGTGGAAGTATCTTGTGGTATAATAAGGAGAGCAAAAGGCATCCCAGAGTTCCTTGGTTCATGTTAGAATCGGTAGCCTTTTGCGTCGCGAAACCTTATACGGAATCGGTATCCTTATTATCGCCAAAGGCACCATGTAGCTAAAGAAGTAGTGAAGTTGGTCAGGAGTCCAGAAAATACTATAAATTACTTACCTTTTCTCTTGTATATAGTTACGACGCTACCTCATCCTTATTTCTTCGAGCAACGTAAATATCTAGGTGTTAATCCCGAAATTGTAAACGGCGTAAACTAAAAAGTGTAGAAGTGCGAAGTATAAAAGTCGAGTGTGAAAAGTATGAAGTGTGAAAAAGCGAAATATGAAAGTATATAAGATGTACGAAGTGTAAAAGTGTGAGGTAATTTATCATTTATATGTATTGTTTTTTTGAGCAATACAGCAATAAAACAATCAGTTGTTGACCTACACGTGAAATCACCAATCAAATAAGGGTTAGACTCGTTTGTTTTGATTTTCGGACTGATCAGGGACTAAGCAAATTTCACGATTTTGATTCGTTAAAAATAACAGGTGACTAGGGATCCTAATTTTCTGCTACGACAAACCCCAAATTCTGCCTGCTTTACACTTCGAATTATGCGAATTATGCGATAAATTTTTTTAAATTATGCTTCAGATTATGCGAATCAGATAGAAATATGTGAAATTTATCATTATAAATTTTTATCGTTATCATTATTGTAAGTACTGAACCTCCATCAGTAACTTACCAATAAAACCACAAAATCTGTGTAATATAAAATTACGAAAAGAGTCGTGTTTACAAAACTGTCTTTTGCGCCAAACAAAAAAATTCACTGCAAAATTTTAGTATAAGGCCACACAAAGTTAATTTTTCGTTTTGCATAACCCTTTTTTTTAATTTCAATCATGCCAATTATTCCATTTTTGCTATTTAATTTTTCTCCGGTGTCACCCGATGGTGACATTAATTTTCTGGAATTACCCGATAGAACCGAAAAAAAAATCTAAAATTTTCTGGGTGAACATGAGCATATTAATTTACAGTAGATTAAAAAAACAAAAAAAAAAATCTGACCAGCCAACTGAAATTTTGGAACACCATGTTATGCAAAACGAAAAATTAACTTTGTGTACTAATATATGTTTCTTATTAAATTTTTATACTACTTTAACGATATGATTTATTGCTTAACATTCTACCGTTATTTGAAATTTCAAATCTGATAATTTATGAATTTATGTTTCGTACAATCAAATGCTGCGTCCAATAGGAACTGGTGGGGAAATTGATAAACCCGATATTACTCGATCTTTAATTCCGGCCATTTTATGCGCAGATTATGCTTTATTGTCCGAAGGACACTCACAGGTAGAGCAATAGTACACCCGATGTCCGTGTGTTAGCAAATTCTGAATCCTGATTGGCTAGATCAGGTGTAACATAAAAAAAACAATCAAAACAATAGAAAACTGATGGTTATTGGCTAGATCAGTGTAATATTTTATATTTGTACTTCGGACTTTAGTTAATTATGCGAAATTCATCTTGATATGCGAATATAGCAGTCGCATATGCTTCTGCGGTAAAATCCGCATATTATGCTATCGCAGATCCGCGGTATCCCTACAGGTAACCATCGGGTAATCTCGTGATGGGTAGCGCACATGAAAATTATACACTGGCGACCATCGGCGCACATGAATTTTATACACTGGTCTCCACTTGTGGCCTTAGACAGCCTCGTGTAGTTTTTCTTTTACATTATCTCCATTTTTTATTATGCAAATCGCCTTTCATTTATAATTGAAAAATGTCAGTCATGTCAAAATTTACATGAATCTAATAAAAACCCATTTTTCATATTTTTTGATGCAACGCAACACTAAATACAAAAGTTACGATATTGATTTTACAAATATAGATGCATCAAAAATGTAATTTTTGTATCACCTTACTTAAACATAGAATGTCCGGAGCGACAGACAACAAATAAAATATCGACTAATACAATGAAAATTTACTGCATTTAAGAACATTATTATACTTTGAAAAATAATATTTTATAGACATTTTACGTAAAGCATTGAATATAAATCTCGGCTTAAATATAAAAATTCGTACGTTTACTATTATTGGTATTATAGCTGATTCGAATTATAAGATAATCACATTCGAGACGTACGTACAACCAATTTTCGCGTTAGTGTATTTATTTAAGCAAGCCTTATTTTTCATCATTTCAACCCTTTTACATTCACCAGAAATTAAACCCTAGTCCTAACTGCAGTCGCTTTTTTAACTTATCACTTGTTGCTGCTGCCAATGGTAAGCAGAAATTCACTTCTAATCGTAGAATGCTACTTCGGTACACGATTCCAACGCCTGCAGACACGCTAGGTGCCCTTGTAAGACTGAAGATGCTAGAGAGAATTCGTTGCGCTAATAAAAGACGAATAATACCAAAGGATAACAGCGTGACATTATGAGCACCCATCAATTCACCTCGAACAAATCTCCAATATTATACCTTATTCAGAACCAAATAAAAATAATTAAAAAACAATTAAAATTTAATACTCACATGGATTCATTTGGAGCAAACTGCCTCCATTCATAAACAAATAACCCTTAACTGGGTAATTACTTAACTTTGGAAGAGGCGTAAACCGACTCACACCGCCTGCTATATAAAGATCTCCGCCAAGAGAATCCTCTAGAATGCCAAAAAAGAATCAACATAGTTCAAAAAAAAAAAAAACAAACGAGATAATTCTACGTACTTTTTTCTTCTCTTGGACCAATGCCATTTAATTTGAATCCTCGTATTGATTGAGCACCACCGAGGAAAAATCGATCAGAGATTTTTGATTGTTGGCCATTTAACGTATATAAAAATCCGTTTCTTAATGAAGCACTAAAAATCTATTAAGAGTATTATTTTTATGTATAATAAAAGTTCATAAAAAAAAATAAAAATAAAAAAAAATAGATTAAAAAATTAAGCAAAAATAACTTACAAAACCCTTTCCAAGCGGAAAATTTGCTTGACTTTCTATTTCATTTTTAATAAAACTAACATCGCCACCTAATCCAGCAAACTCCTATTATTTGTATCATATTGTTAACTATAATGATAAATATGCAAAAAATATTTATATAGTTTATACTATCAAAGAACCTGAAAGAGCTTTATATAGTATCCTTTTGATGGCAACATCAGGTCGTCACGCTTGTCACGAATTAATGTGTGTGTCACGGATGATTTTAGAGAATGACCTGCCGACTCGCGGATACTATAGTTTCTTGGAGTTAATGATAAATAATCGAACTGAAAGTAATAATAATATAATAATAGTTCAGTACCTTAGAATCGTCTCTGGAGAGATGTTGCATATTTGTCTCCAAGTTGAACCGTAACTGAGTTCATGATATCCAATTCGAGAAAATACCTATGAAGAAGGAAAATACCAGAACCAACCACAATATTTAATTTCAAAAATTATTTTCAAATGGTAGGTAGGTAGACATGTATTTTATAACATACTCTCCACTTTAATGCAATTCCACGCATGATTTCATCGTGAGAACTGTAAATTTGATTGTTCTTAGTCAAACTGAACGCAGAGATGTCTACTCTGGAATCTGGATTTCCATTAATTGGTTTTGCTAAACAAAACTAGATGTAATTCAATACGAAATTACGCATGAAATCAAATTGGTTATGATGAGCATACTATTAACGACCATACCTCAAATACATGAGAAGTCTGAGTGCCGGCAGACATGTAAGCTTCCAATGATTCTGCACCTCCGAACGCATTTCGAACATTTAATGAAATATTCTATAAATTCAAACCAATTAACATTAAACAAGAAAAAAATTTCGGTAAAATAATTTTTGTTTTATTATTACCGCGCTCCCAGCATCGTTACCAATTTCAGTTCCAGTTTTTATCCAAAAGCGACTTTTTTCTTCTACAGATAAGATAACATCAAGAGCTCTAGGATCGTTGCTAGAATCTAAAAACACATCAACATATTGAAAAATATCAAGTCGGCGTAATTTGTCAGCAGCTACGCGAACTTCATCAATGATTGTGCCAAGTGTGCGAGCTTGAAGTGCGTCGTAAATCACAGATTCCAAAAGCGCTTGTCTTGTTCTTTTTGTACCATTAATACGAAAAGAATGAATATAAAAAGGGAAACTTCTTGTTTCGTAAACCTAAAAAATCATTAGATAAAATATAAATAAGATCGTAAAGAAATAGTAAAATGATGAATTAAAAGTTAAATAATAGACATAAGTTGATACCAAATCATTTGACCTTCGAGTTGCCTACCATATTCTTTGTATATGTTGTTTTGTATCTCAGCATTGTGATTCAGGAATTCATCGGTAGCCTTTTATTTTGTCGTTCCCAAAAGAGGAAACTAAACAAAACGCGTAAAATAAAAATTCCTTGGTACTTTTACACGATAAATGTTATATTAATGGACTCAGTTGAAAAAAGTATGTCGTCCTCCATTTCATTTTTGGTATACACTTTTTTGTGAAAAAAGGACTTTCACTTAGAACTTACCACGAATCCGAACCGAATAAATTCGAATAATTCAAAGATTGGTAACGTAGTTTTAGATTATTGAATCGGATAATTAGAACAATGATTAGAAAAACGATTTGATGAATAACAATGCTCTGAACAGTAAGCAATACCTTCATTGCTGGCAAAAAAAATTTTTTTTTGAGAACTAATCAGCGATCAAAATTGATATAGATAAAAATTTTAGGTTATCAGACATAGGAAGACGTTCATGTGATTAGCAAGTATTCAGCTATTTCTAGCATCTAAAATAGCAACCGGACCATGTGATTGTCGTAATATGCTATTTTAGATTACAGTATAACTCAGTGTATTTCTATCTGATGTATATAAAATAAGTATAGAACAAATTAAATTTTAATTAATATCACTAAGAAATATAACAAGATTATATAAATTCATACATATACTATAAAAATAAACCGAAAAAGTTTTATATATACAGTAAAAGATATATTAAAATTACAGTACTAATTGCAATTAAGAATAAATATGTACAAAATAAAACTTAATTACAATATATATATTTTTTTTAAATAAATTTTGGCTTTTTTTTGTCTTTCAAAATTTATATGATTAACCCTATGCTATGTCGGCAAATTGAATCGAAAAAAATGCGCATTTTAAAACCCCAGTGTCGTCTTTCAAGAAGTTTAACGTATATCACGAGAGTATCTGTTCCGTGACCGTACTATTTCCCGAGCGTAATTAAAGAAATCAGCCAATAGTTAATATAATCGACGTAACAATTAGAAAAAACCAAAACAAATAAAAATATCGCCTATTTTTCAAAAATTTGCATAAAACATTGTCTTCGTGCACTGATAAAAGGTTTCCTTAAGATTTTCGATGATTATACTGGGGAAATCGTCAAAGTGCTTCAACTCCTGTTCTCGATATTCGATATAAATCTGTATATGTTTTATATGTTTTTTTTCTTAAAAAAAAAAAATCGTTATTTGTATAACTTTAATTTAAATTCGACTTGCTTGGTAACAAACACTTTTGAAATAATTTCTCATATTTCACTAAGTTTCGCCAAAGTTTCGATTTTGCCAAGGTTTCGACGTTTCGCCAAGAGATTCTAACCTTCGTCTTTTTTGGACTTTGGTTTCGTATTTCACCATTTTGGGAATAGGTTTTTATCGATGCTTGTTAAGATTACTAATATTAAAAAAAAAAATTTTAATGAGATAAACTCAATAAACAATTCAAATAAATCTGGCAAGCCAAATGCTTACACCTTACTCCACAAGATATAATTCACACCCGAGGTTTTTAACGAAACATCTACATCTAGAACCATACTGAACAAAACCCCGAATGCGAAAGTACCTTATTTTATAAGGGAAGCATAGGCACACCCAACTTTCTCCAGTTACTCTTTAGAAACAATCTCCACAAGATATAATCCACACCCGACGTTATTCAAAAGAATGGCGTAGCCGTACCCAGGGCTCCTGTTCCCTGAATGTGGAAGTATCTTGTGGTATAATAAGGAGAGCAAAAGGCATCCCAGAGTTCCTTGGTTCATGTTAGAATCGGTAGCCTTTTGCGTCGCGAAACCTTATACGGAATCGGTATCCTTATTATCTTCAAAGGCACCATGTAGCTAAAGAAGTAGTGAAGTTGGTCAGGAGTCCAGAAAATACTATAAATTACTTACCTTTTATCTTGTATATAGTTACGACGCTACCTCATCCTTATTTCTTCGAGCAACGTAAATATCTAGGTGTTAATCCCGAGATTGTAAACGGCGTAAACTAAAAAGTGTAGAAGTGCGAAGTATAAAAGTCGAGTGTGAAAAGTATGAAGTGTGAAAAAGCGAAATATGAAAGTATATAAGATGTACGAAGTGTAAAAGTGTGAGGTAATTTATCATTTATATGTATTGTTTTTTTCAGTTGTTGACCAACACATGAAATCACCAATCAAATAAGGGTTAGACTCGTTTGTTTTGATTTTCGGACTGATCAGGGACTAAGCAAATTTCACGATTTTGATTGGTTAAAAATAACAGGTGACCATCAGGTAATCTCGTGATGGGTAGCGCACATGAATTTTAAACACTGGTGACCATCGAGTAATCTCGTGATGGGTAGCGGTCTCCACTTGTGGCCTTAGACAGCCTCGTGTAGTTTTTCTTTTACATTATCTCCATTTTTTATAATGCAAATCGCCCTTTCATTTATAATTGGAAAAATTTCAGTCATGTCAAAATTTAATAAAAACTCATTTTTCATATTTTTTGATGCAACGCAGATCAGAGTAGTCTGATCAAAAATGTTATTATTACGCACGTACAGATAGACACCAAAATACAAAAGTGATTTTACAAATTTAGATGCATCAAAAATGTAATTTTTGTATCACCTTACTTAAAACATAGAATGTCCGGAGCGTAACGACAGACAACTAAATACTTTATATTATCCAAAATAAAATATCGACTAATACAATGAAAATTTACTGCATTTAAGAACATTATTATACTTTGAAAAATAATATTTTATAGACATTTTACAAAAAGCATTGAATATAAATCTAGACCTAAATATAATAATTCGTATGTTACTATTATTGGTAGCTGATTCGAATTATAAGATAATCACATTCGAGACGTACGTACAACCAATTTTCGCGTTAGTGTGTTTATTTAAGTAAGCCTTATTTTTCATCATTTCAACCCTTTTACGTTCACCTGAAATTAAACCCTAGTCCTAACTGCAGTCCCTTTTTTAACTTATCACTTGTTGTTGGTAAGCAGAAATTCACTTCTATTCGTAGAATGCTACTTCGGTACACGATTCCAACGCCTGTAGACACGCTAGGTGCCCTTGTAAGGCTGAAGATGCTAGAGAGAATTCGTTGCGCTAATAAAAGACGAATAATACCAAAGGATAACAGCGTGGCATTATAAGCACCCATCAATTCACCTCGAACAAATCTTCAATATTATACCTTATGTAGAACCAAATAAAAATAATTAAAAAACAATTAAAATTTAATACTCAGATGGATTCATTTGGAGCAAACTGCCTCCATTCAGAAACAAATGACCCTTAACTGGGTAATTACTTAACTTTGGAAGAGGTGTAAACCGCCTGCTATATAAAGATCTCCGCCAAGAGAATCCCAAAAAAGAATTAACATAGTTCAAAAAAAAACAAACGAGATAATTCTACGTACTTTTTTCTTCTCTTGGACCAATGTCATTTAATTTGAATCCTCGTATTGATTGAGCACCACCGAGAAAAAATTGATCAGAAATTTTTGATTGTTGGCCATTTAACGTATATAAAAATCCGTTTTTTGATGAAGCACTAAAAATCTATTTAGAGTATTATTTTTATGTTTAATAAAAGTTCATAAAAAAAAACAATAAAAAAAAATAGATTAAAAAATTAAACAGAAATAACTTACAAAACCCTTTCCAAACGGAAAATTTGCTTGACTTTCTATTTCATTTTTAATAAAATTAACATCGCCACCTAATCCAGCAAACTCCTATTATTTGTATCATATTGTTATCCATCATACATAGGAACCGCATAAAAATTCCGCAGACACGTGATTTCGAACCAATTATGGCACAGGATCAGGTGTAACGTGAAAAAGCAAAACAGCCGGTTTTTTCAAAAATCGTCTATAACGCGAAATTTGGCTTACACAACACCTTCTGCGTCTTAACAAAAAAATTTCTTGCAAAATTTTGCTATCTATGAGGCTCTTGCTAGAGTCGTCCGAACGCTCACCCTTACCCTAATATCAAACGTTAGCTTTTTAATCGAAAAACGCAATGACGCGTCGCGATTTTTTTTCGGCCAATAGAATTTTAGAGCATATCATCACGTGTCTGCGAAATTTTATGCGGTTCCTATGTATGATTTGTTATCCGGCAAACTCATATGATCATGAAATTATTTCTTCTTGTTATTTTTTCATGCGTTATGATGTAAACATGTTTATTTAAATTAAAACTCAGCGAGCAACTCCCTACCAATCATGATCATAAATTGCCGGATAACACCAATATTGGGCAAATTGTCGAATACAGTGATGTATGGCTGAGCAAAGTAGTGGTGTATAATGCAAAAAATGCATTTGAGTATAAAAAATTAGCATACTATACTCATAATATATTATATATATAAAATAGTATAGTAGTAAATAATTTAATTATATCAATATGAAAATTTTACAGAAACTTATCATTACGTATAATAAAATATCACAAAAAATTTTAGCACTTGTAAAGTAACTATGCACAATCTTGTAAAAACATTGATTTGTGAGAGTGTATGTACAAACCCACAAAAATCTTGATTTTAAATTCATATATTAAATGCTTTTTTACAGTAAAAATTTTACCTATATATTTAATTAGCGTTAACGAGGATAATTGCTTTTTTTAATTCGCTTGTTTTTTTACAAGTTTTATTTATTTATTTTTTTTTTGAAAATAACAATAGTTTTTGAACCTTTAAAATCAAGCATTCCCAATTCATTTGTACCGAATATCTTTAAGCAACATTCTTTCTAAAATAATCCCTCAGCATTTAATTTGCAAATTTTAATTTTTGTTTTTTTTAAAGGTTCGCTAATTCAATTAAATGGATCTTTGCTTCACGTTCTCTTAAAGCCAGTGCATGCTCTTTTAGTGCTAATTGTCATTCTTGATTAGAGGTAGTAGATTTATATTTATATCTGAATTAATCCGGTTTTTAAACAAATCCGGATTCAATTTTTTGAACCAACTATATCTGGATATAATACAATCCAGATATAATATATAACTGGATACAATATACAATCCAGATACCACATATAATCTGGATACAAGATATAATCCAGATATAATATATAATCCGGATATGTGTACTATCAAAAGGAAACATGCTATTGGGTTTCACTTATATTTTGTATCAGGCACAATTCCTAATAAATTAGATAGATTGTGTTTGGTACAAAATATAACTGAAATTCTGATGAACAAAGTTACATCATTGCTATTTAACCATATAGGTTTATATCTGGATATAGATTTATATCCAGATTTAGATTTGTATCCGGATTTAGATTTGTATCTGGATTTAGATTTGTATCTGGATTTAGATTTATATCCGGATTAATCCAAATATATTTATATCCGAATTTAAATAAAATTAATCCAAATTCGTTTTTTTAATTCTAGTTATATCTGGATTGAAAAAATCATCTTGGTTCTAACTCTATTCTTGATATTCAAGTATATTGATTGTTTGGCTTTTTTTATTATCATTTTCACTTGTAGCTTCAGAATCAATAGTGATTACTTCAGGTTTTTGTTTAGATTTTATGGGCTTTTTTTGCTTGTTTTTAGTTGTTTTTTTTTGAATTTTCGCTATTATGGTATTAATTTAATAATATGAATAAATATACTAATAAATACATAATATAAATAGATTATTTCATACCTTTACATTTAATTGATAAAACATTGCGACTAACCAAGCCTTTTTTATTTCACCCATGACTTGATACATTATATTTTTAATGAATATTAATTGCAATAAATTTTTCCTGATCCAATTTGCGCCCTCTACAAGCCACAATATGTCAATTATAATTATGAAGATTAAAAAAAAATAAAAAATAAAAATAAATTTACTGTAAAATCATGGACATCAATTTTAAGTTTTTCCCACGTCAATTACTTAATGCATAAGCAGACTCTGCGATATTTGTATTACTAGGTGATAATTTCCAAGTTTCCTTATCAATTTGTGATATACATTTGTTAAGTGATGCGATAACCCATTTTTGATGATAAAATGAAACCCAATCTAATATATGTATAACAATAATTTAAGGGAAATTCCAGGCATCTCTAGCTAAAGATGCCTAATTTATATATCTCTGGCCCTTAACCAATCAAAGAACAAGAAAATTACATAACTAAAGCTCACTGATTGCCAATAAAGGTCGATTGATCTCTGCATTATAGCATTACTAAATGCATAGATAAGTAGCACAAGATCATTTTTAATCATTGTATTTTTTCGCTGCACTAATTTTTTTTATTTATTTAGTTTCTTCGTATTGTCGTCATTACAGTTGGTGTCGTTGGTGCTGCAGTTGACGTATTGTTTCCAATTCAGAATTGCTTTTATGCCTTCTTCTTGTTGCTGCATAACAGGTGTTTTCTGTATCGTTGTCAGTTTCGTGTAGGTCTGTTTTAGTGTTGCCATTATAGATGGGTTTCGCCATTTTATGAGTTGTCTTTGGGTTGGATTTCGTTGTCCTAATGTTCCTAATGTTTTTTCTTCTTTGCTGTATAACTAATACCCACTTTTATTTACAAATATTTACCACATTGTTACTATCAATTTCGTTAGTCTGTTTCGGTACCGCTATTATGAGTGGGTTTTGCCAGTTTATAAGTTGCCTTTGGGTTGGATTTTGTTGTTCAATTTGTTTTAAGTATTTCTAGTGTCTTTTCCTTTATTGCTCCATAATTAATATCCACTTTTCTTTGCAAGTTTCTACTACATCATTGGTGTAGATTTCATGCTGTTTGTTTTGGTGCTGCTTAGATAGGTTTTATTGTTTTTTGGGTTATTTTTGGCAGATTTTGTTGTTTAATTTGGTTTACTTTTCTTTATAGATGTTTTACTATATTGGTATCAATTTCATGGCATCAGTTTTGGTGCTGCGATTATAGATGGGTTTTGCTGTTTTTGGGTTGTTTTTGTAGAGCTTCGTTGTTTGTTTTGCTGGTATTTTTTTTGCTACTGCATAACTAACACCTATTTTTTACAGGTGTTTTACTACATTATCAGTATCAATTTCGTATTTGGATTGCCTTAGTGTTTGATTTCATTGCTTGATTTTCTGGTGTCTTTTCTTATCGTTGTATAACTGACTTTTTCGCGCTATTAGTGTCAGCTTTGCACCATCTGGTAACCAGTGTCTGAAATTCAATTTTTAAATTAGTTGCAGGCTGCAACTAAATAAAAAAAATAGTTGCGAGTTATAAGAATTTATAAAAATTTAGTTGCGCGCATAAGCATTTAATCGAAATTTATAAATAAGATTGGTAAATTTATGTGTGGAATTCGCATATGCATTTCAGAATTTGGTTGCAGAAATTTAAAATTTGTTGCAGTCCACAGACTTCGCAACCCAATTTCAGACACTGTTGGTAACCATTCGTCATTGCTGTTATTAGAGATTCTATTAGTTTTAAAATTGTGTAGTTAGATTTTTTTAAATTTTGTTAGATAGGTAGTTGATAGCATTGGTTAGATAGTTAGGGTTAGGTACTGGTTAGGTTAGCTACTTTGAATCCATTAGTTGCACAATAGATAAAATTTTGAATTTGTAAAAAGATTTTTTGTTTAATAATAAAATAAAATTTATATTAATAGTATCATGCAATAGGCAATTAATGTATAATAATTTGTTATAAGTTTTGGTTAGAATGTATCTAAATTGGGTAAAAGATAGAAATATAAATTGTATAATTAGTTTATTAATAAAGTGGAAGGAACAATACGGGCTAGCACTTTAAAATCAGTTTGTTGTAACTACTTAAAAATGTTTTGTGTTTTAGTATATGACGATACAAAGAAGATATTTTTTTAAAAATTTGAGCGAAAATATCCCCACTACCACTTGACCAAACTCAACAAAAATTTTTTTATTTGAATTCTATGGATTCTATAGAATTCAAATAAAAAAAAAATTTGTTGAATTTGGTCAAGTGGTTGTGGAGATATTTTCGCTAAAAGTTAGAGAAAAGTCAAACCGTCTATCAAAATTAGAAGCTTCGGCAATTTTTTTTAAAAACTTGAGCGAAGATATCTCTACAATCACTTGACCAAACTCGACGAAATTTTTTTTTTGAATTCTATAGAATTCATAGAATTCAAATAAAAAAAGTAATCGACCTGTCCAGCATTATCACATGATCGAATAATCAACAAAAATAGAGGTCACGTGACTTTTTTGAATTTTAATTGGTTAAAAGGCCAGAGATATATAAGTATATAGCTCTAGCTAGAGATGCCTAGAAGAATCTATAATTTAAATATGTTTTAACATTTCATTTATAAACCAAAAAAACACTAACCTGTCATTTTTTTGATTTTTTCAATTTTATCAAACAATTTGTTAATTTCATTCTCTGATTTAGCCGTAAGTAATGCAAGTATATAATCACTTAGAGTAGTATCATATCATTTTTCTAAAATTTTTCTTTAAAAATAAAGTAAAATAATAGTAAATAAATAAACAAATAAATAATAAATTATATATTTACCTTTTATAATGCACTTGACAGGATTTAAAAATATGAATCAAGTGTTCTTCCCAATTTTTTGTTCGATCAATTTTATTTAAAACCAACCCAAGGCTTTGTGCTTGTGCATAATCTGAATCAGCAATTATATTTCCAGCCAATTCCATGTATATGTTTAAATTGAGGAGATGAACTAGTCAGCTGTAATACAAGATCAAACAATGTCTGAAACATTATTTGATATGCAACTGTCATTGCTTTATTTGTAAAAATTCTGGTATAAGTAAAACTTCAAAATTTATAATAAAAATACATATTAATAATTTTAAAATACTGTATAAATAATTATACAAACAATTAGCTTACCCAAATTATGTCTAATATCATAATTATTAACTTAATGTTCATTAATTTCACCAGTTACTCATTTGAACGATAAGTCGATTTGAAAATGTTCACACTTTAACCATTCTAAAAGTTGCTCATGCATTGTGCAAATTATCATTATATGGTTGTCTTCAAAAAATTCTAAAATATGTAAGAATATTAATATCAAAATATGATACATGTATAATTTAAGCACCCTAATTATTTTAAATTACCTAATCGTTTTATATAATCACGAATATTATTGAGATTGCGTGAATAATTATAAACAACACCAAGAAGTTCTTGTCCTTGTGGATGGAGTTCTTTTTGTATTTTGTCTACATAGTATCGAAGATGGTTGGTATTATTTAAAGAAGCATGTATATTTGCAAGGTATTCAGTTCCAAAATAGGTTTTAATTAAATTTCCTAAAATAAAATGTAATTATAAAATTAGGTTTTTTTAAAAAATTTTTGTTCAATCTAGGGTTCCGAAGTTCAGTTCAGTTCAATAGAGGTTCAGGTTCAGGTTCAATGAACATGAACCTGAACCTGAACCTGCTCTAAAAGTTCAATACTGAACTGAACCTGAACTTAAAATTATTGAACATGAACCTGAACCTGAACTTAAAAAAAGTTCAGTTCAGGTTCAGTTCAAGGTTCATGAACATGTTCAGGTTCATAATATATGCACATGTTTACCTAAATCACAAAGTTAGGATCAATTAGTAAAATTTAGAGAATTATAGAAATTTGTATAATTTTATTAATAAAATTATACAAATTTCTATAATTCTCTAAATTTTACTAATTGATCATAACTTCTTACACTAAGTAAACTTGTTAAGTACCAAAAAATACATCAAATCGGCATATTTTATTTTACTTTTCTTAAAATTTGAAGAAAAGATGCTTAATTTTGGAAATTTTCATCAAAACTTCAAAATTAAGCATCTTTGATGCAAATTTTAAAGAAAATAAAATAAATATGCCGATATGATGTATTTTTTAGTGCTAAACAAGTTTACTTATATCAAGAAGTTATGATCAATTAGTAAAATTTAGAGAATCATAGAAATTTGTATAATTTTATTAATAAAATTATACAAAATGCTATGATTCTCTAAATTTCATTAACTGATTTATACTTCTCACTCTAAGTAAACTTGTTCAGTATCAAAAATACATATATTTTTATTCAGATTCAAACTAGTTTGCAAAATTTGAACTAGCCCGACCAAACTTATGATTAAGTTTGAGTTTAGTATAAAGTTTTAATAATAAAATTTAGAATTTGAGTCTGGTCTGGACCAGACCAAACCCGGATCCAAACCTAGAATTACTAGTTCATATGAACACCAGACTGAACCTGAACATGTTCATGAACTTATGAACTGAACCTGAACTGAACCTGAACCAGCTCTAAAAGTTCAATACTGAACCTGAACCTGAACCTGAACTTGAGTTCAGTTCAGTTCAGGTTCATAGGAACACTAGTTCAATCCATATATATACCTGTTAAAATCTGTGTTGGTGTAATATTAGTTGTATTATCATCAGCTTGGCGAATTAATTCTTGTAAACGTGTTCGTATAGTAAGTGGTACTCGATTCGGTAGTGGAGGTGGATGTGAATGAATGCCTTTAGATAAAAGGATTGTATATGGGCATTTTTTAATATCATGTGGTATTAACATATAGTATTTGACATTGCATATTTTTCGAATTATCGTTTCTTGTTTAATAACGTTGTCTGTATAATGTGGATGCAAAATACATAAATTATTAATTATATAACATTTATTGTTAATAAATTGTTAAATATTTAATAGCTTACGGCAATGAGTTTTTTTCGAACTAAACCGTAAAGCATTTGTTTATTGGTTCATTAGATTCGCCCTAGTTATAATAAATAATTATTATAATAATTTAATCTATAAATATATAAATTAAACTAAATAAATTTAAGGATTATTAATTTGTAACCGTGGTTACTATAACCCATCCCAACAAGCCAATCAAATTCTAAGATCAGATGTAATGTTACACATTTGAAAAAGTCACCAAATGTTCGTTTTGTCAAAAATTGCTTCTAAATCAAAATTTCACATATGAAACTACCTTTCGGTTTCTAACAAAAAAAATTCCTTGCTAAATTTTA
>QKWP01001703.1:0-41605 GCA_003550325.1 Gigaspora rosea | reverse complement strand
AAAAATATCGCCTATTTTTCAAAAATTTGCATAAAACATTGTCTTCGTGCACTGATAAAAGTTTTCCTTAAGATTTTCGATGATTATACTGGGGAAATCGTCAAAGTGCTTCAACTCCTGTTCTCGATATTCGATATAAATCTGTATATGTTTTTTTTTCTTAAAAAAAAAAATATCGTTATTTGTATAACTTTAATTTAAATTCGATTTGCTTGGTAACAAATACTTTTGAGATAATTTCTCATATTTCACTAAGTTTCACCAAAGTTTCAGTTTCGTCGTTTCGCCAAGAGATTTTAACCTTCGTCTTTTTTGGACTTTGGTTTCGTATTTCACCATTTGGAAGTAGATTTTTATCGATGCATGTTAAGATTACTAATATTAAAAAAAAATTTTTTATGAGATAATTAATAAACAATTCAAATAAATCTGGCAAGCCAAATGCTTACACCTTACTCCACAAGATATAATTCACACCCGAGGTTTTTAACGAAACATCTACATCTAGAACCATACTGAACAAAACCCCGAATGCGAAAGTACCTTATTTTATAAGGGAAGCATAGGCACACCCAACTTTCTCCAGTTACTCTTTAAGAAACAATCTCCACAAGATATAATCCACACCCGACATTATTCAAAAGAATGGCGTAGCCATACCCAGGGCTCCTGTTCCCTGAATGTGGAAGTATCTTGTGGTATAATAAGGAGAGCAAAAGGTATCCCAGAGTTCCTTGGTTCATGTTAGAATCGGTAGCCTTTTGTGTCGCGAAACCTTCTGCGGAATCGGTATCCTTATTATCGCCAAAGGCACATGTAGCTAAAGAAGTAGTGAAGTTGGTCAGGAGTTCAGAAAATACTATAAATTACTTACCTTTCTCTTATATATAGTTATGACGCTACCTCATCCTTAGTTCTTCGAGCAACGTAAATATCTAGGTGTTAATCCCGAAATTGTAAATGGCGTAAACTAAAAAGTGTAGAAGTGCAAAGTATAAAAGTTGAATGTGAAAAGTATGAAATGTGAAAAAATGAAATATAAAAGTATATAAGATGTACGAAGTGTAAAAGTGTGAGGTAATTTATCATTGTTTTTGAGCAATATAGCAATAAAGACAATTAGTTGTTGACCTACACGTAGGGTTGTTGGTGCAAGGTAGATGGCGTCGCCAATGGTGCTTCAAAATCGGGCATGCCATGGCATGCCAACTAAGATGCGGCGCAAGAATGGCAAGCCAATCACAATAAAGTTTAGTTCTAATGCATTTTCTCATTTCTCGGGCACTATAGCATTAAAAAAAAAGTTTCAGTTTTATTATAATCGAGATCACNATGCATTTTCTCATTTCTCGGGCACTATAGCATTAAAAAAAAAGTTTCAGTTTTATTATAATCGAGATCACAATTGTACGTATAATTTTTCTAATTAGTAATAATACATCGAACGATACATATATTATTGGAAAATTATGCAACTGCGTTCTCTACTAAGATAATACTAGTAACAATAATCGTTTGGTTAAAGTCAAATAAAATATTATTAGAAGCAATAGGATCTCTATAGCATAAATTTGTTATTTTTTTCTGCAAGAAAACCAGCCGTAAATATAAAGGGCTTTGCAAAATTGGCAAAATTCTATTAATAGTAGAGCTAGATGTAAATATAATTTTCTTTTTTGGGATTATTATCAAGTAACCTTACCAATACTCTATATTATTATTTCTAACAATTTTACATAGCATACCGATTAGTATTAGTATTTGTGTCATTAAATTTTAATACATATGATAGTGTGAAATCATATTAATAATATAATTATCTCTATGCGGGTTTCACATCGAAGTTCCTTTGTCCCTGTGAGTATCGATTAATAATCCATACCTCTTTTTATATAAAAATCCTTATTGATCGAATAATTGATTGGCCCCATTGTTAAATTAATTATGCAATTAATTTCGATCGTGATTACATGAAATCGCTAAGAGTCTTAACAATCGACACCTAATAATTGAACCCCCTCAAAGCTAATAAGCGAAATATAAATAGTAGTACATTAGTACTATAAAAGTGAACACTAAGAGACTATCGGATGCGTATACTTATCTTATTTGCCACACTCTTTCTCAGGTGAATTAGTAGTAGTATTTGGTAGTTTTAACCAACCTGGAAGTATCGGCTTTAGTCACCCCGCTCACAATATACGTATTCAATTTGTTGATAAAAAGGGTACTGTTAATAAAAAACATTGCATATACAAAAATGATCGTAAGAGAAATATAGATCAAATTAAGATTGATTGAATAAAGTATCGTAGTTTTGAAGAATGGATGATTAAATTTAATAAAAGGGCGTAAGATAATATGAGTTATTAAGAGAAAATAATGTAAATGATGCAAGCGATTACAATATAAAGGCAAAGCAAATAAATAACATATATAGTACCTGACCAGTAAACTGTATTTGGCAAGCAGGATAAAGATCAATATTGGAGGTTTCCGATTGCTACTATTTTATTCTGTAATAAAGTAAAACTTCTATAAGTGCACGCTTTTAGGGCCAAATTTTAACACAATGTACTTAGAAAACTATACGTAGTAAAAAGTGCAATTATGGAGGTTATATAAATATTTGGACCTGAATTGTATTTATAAAGAAGATTTACTATATAATAAAAGTGAAATTATGAAAACTTGAATCTAAAAGTCAAATTTTATTAATAATTATGTATATATATAAATGGTGCACCATATGGTAGTGTTGTCATGGGACACGGACACGGACGGCGGACAGTCTGGGACGGGACGTCCGGGACATGTCCGCCCAGAATTTTTTTTGTCCCGGACATTTTGCGACTCAACACGTGATCATCTACCAATAAAATTCGTATAATTCCGCAATTTGATTGGTTTTACCTGGCAGACATGTATCATGTTGGGACATTATTGCGGACATGTCCCGGACGTCCTATCCCGGACTGTCCACATCCCTGAAAAATCGGCGGGACAATGTCTGTGTACAACACTGCCATATGGAATGCTATGCGCCAAAAGATACTAATAGCATGCCATTGGCATGCCAAAGAAAAATATTTGCGCCAACCACCCTACCTACAGACGATGGTAGGCTCCGCCAGGAGTCTAGACACTTTTGCAGTAACGTGACCATCACGTGGTGTGGCGTATTCGGATTAACTTTTTGGCTTTATTGTTAAGGTTAGGGTTAGGGTTCTTGGATATAGCCATAGAGAGTCACTATCTATATGTAAAATCTCGTTCCGGACATTTTTATGTGGTTTTTAAAGTCGATTTAAACACTAGTTTTCGAGTATTTTCACTCTTTTCTCTTTTTTTCTTCTTGTACATGTGTTTTGTTTTGATGTCGGACTAATCCGGGACGATCAAAATTTACGTTTTCCGATTGGTTAATCCTCATGCGCCACGTCACGTTACTGCAAAAGTGTTTAGACCCCTGGTGGGGTTGACAATAGTAGCTCACCCACAAAAATTTTCCAGTCATGTGACTTTTTTGTGGCACAAACCAATCAAAATTTGAGATTAGGTGTAACGTGAAAATCAAAACAATCAAAACAATCGAATAAAGCGAAAGAATTAAAATAATAAATCGAGTGGTTAGGGTTTGGGTTAGACGCTTGGTTAAAGTGTTACTCATACCAAAATTTTGCAAGGAATTTTTTTTGTTAATGCGCAGTAGACGATTTCATAGACAAACTTCGGAGCTATTAGTGATTTTTTATGAAAAATCATAAAAAGCGCAATTTTTACATTACACCTGATCCTAAAATTCAATTGGTTTGCGCCTAGTTTGCGCCACAAAAAGTCACATGACCAGAAAATTTTTTGTGGATGAGCTATGTAGATTCTACCTACACGTGAAATCACCACAAATAAGGGTTAGACTAGTTTGTTTTGGTTTTCGGGACTAAGCAAATTTCACGATTTTGATTGGTTAAAAATAACAGGTGACCATTGAGTAATCTCGTGATGGGTAGTGGTCTCCACTTGTGGCCTTAGACAGCCTCGTTAGGGTGTGAAATAGCATAACAAATAGAAGATTACATAATAATTTTTACTAATCAAGATTTTTCCGATGATCTGCATGATCTGCAACCTATTTCTGACTGCTAATTATCATTATCAATATAAAATTTAAACTGAAATAACTTTTGAACTATTAAAGATATACGAGTAAAAATACCTTTGTTAGATTCCACTTAATGTTCTCTTTATGGTAATAGAGCTCTTTTTTTTATTGTCATAAAATTAATCGTGTTTTAGTAATCAGTTTTCGCTTTAACTTATATGAAAAATAAAAAAGGGCTCTATTGCTTTAAAGAGAAAGTCAAAAGGAATCTAATAAATATAATTTCGCATGTATCTCATGAATAGTTCAGGAGTTATTTCATTTGAAAATTTTATATGTTTTTGTTATTAAACAGAATGATCGACAAAAAATCTTTATTAGTAAAATTTAATATATGATCTTCACTATGTTTGTAGATCATATAACATTTCACACCCTACAGCCTCGTGTAGTTTTTCTTTCTTTTTACATTATCTCCATTTTTTATTATGCAAATCGCCTTTCATTTATAATTGGAAAAATGTCAGTCATGTCAAAATTTACATGAATCTAATAAAAACTTATTTTTCATATTTTTTGATGCAACGCAACACCAAATACAAAAGTTACGATATTGATTTTACAAATATAGATGCATCAAAAATGTAATTTTTGTATCATCTTACTTAAAACATAGAATAGCGACAGACAACAAATAAAATATCGACTAATACAATGAAAATTTACTGCATTTAAGAACATTATTATACTTTGAAAAATAATATTTTATAGACATTTTTACGTAAAGCATTGAATATAAATCTCGACTTAAATATAAACATTCGTACGTTTACTTATTGGTAGCTGATTCGAATTATAAGATAATCACATTCGAGACGTACTTTCGCGTTAGTGTATTTATTTAAGTAAGCCTTATTTTTCATCATTTCAACCCTTTTACATTCACCAGAAATTAAACCCTAGTCCTAACTGCAGTCCCTTTTTTAACTTATCACTTGTTGTTGCTACCAATGGTAAGCAGAAATTCACTTCTAATCGTAGAATGCTACTTCGGTACACGATTCCAACGCCTGTAGACACGCTAGGTGCCCTTGTAAGACTGAAGATGCTAGAGAGAATTCGTTGCGCTAATAAAAGACGAATAATACCAAAGGATAACAGCGTGACATTATGAGCACCCATCAATTCACCTCGAACAAATCTCCAATATTATACCTTATTCAGAACCAAATAAAAATAATTAAAAAAACAATTAAAATTTAATACTCACATGGATTCATTTGGAGCAAACTGCCTCCATTCAGAAACAAATGACCCTTAACTGGGTAATTACTTAACTTTGGAAGAGGCGTAAACAGACTCACACCGCCTGCTATATAAAGATCTCCGCCAAGAGAATCCTCTAGAATACCAAAAAAGAATTAACATAGTTCAAAAAAAAAAAAAACAAACGAGATAATTCTACGTACTTTTTTCTTCTCTTGGACCAATGCCATTTAATTTGAAACCTCGTATTGATTGAGCACCACCGAGGAAAAATCGATCAGAGATTTTTGATTGTTGGCCATTTAACGTATATAAAAATCCGTTTCTTAATGAAGCACTAAAAATCTATTTAGAGTATTATTTTTATGTATAATAAAAGTCATAAAAAAAAAAAACAAAAAAAAAAAAAAAAAGATTAAAAATTAAGCAGAAATAACTTACAAAACCCTTTCCAAGCGGAAAATTTGCTTGACTTTCTATTTCATTTTTAATAAAATTAACATCGCCACCTAATCCAGCAAACTCCTATTATTTGTATCATATTGTTAACTATAATGATAAATATGCAAAAAATGTTTATATAGTTTATACTATCAAAGAACCTGAAAGAGCTTTATATAGTATCCTTTTGATGGCAACATCAGGTCGTCACGCTTGTCACGAATTAATGTGTGTGTCACGGATGATTTTAGAGAATGACCTGCCGACTCGCGGATACTATAGTTTCTTGGAGTTAATGATAAATAATTGAACTGAAAGTAATAAGAATATAATAATAGTTCAGTACCTTAGCGTCGCCTCTGGAGAGATGTTGCATATTTGTCTCCAAGTTGAACCGTAACCGAGTTCATGATATCCAATTCGAGAAAATACCTATGAAGAAGGAAAATACCAGAACCAACCACAATATTTAATTTCAAAAATTATGTTCAAATGGTAGGTAGGTAGACATGTATTTTATAACATACTCTCCACTTTAATGCAATTCCACGCATGATTTCATCGCGAGAACTGTAAATTTGATTGTTCTTAGTCAAACTGAACGCAGAGATGTCTACTCTGGAATCTGGATTTCCATTAATTGGTTTTGCTAAACAAAACTAGATGTAATTCAATACGAAATTACGCATGAAATCAAATTGGTTATGATGAGCATACTATTAACGACCATACCTCAAATACATGAGAAGTCTGAGTGCCGGCAGACATGTAAGCTTCCAATGATTCTGCACCTCCGAACGCATTTCGAACATTTAATGAAATATTCTATAAATTCAAACCAATTAACATTAAACAAGAAAAAAATTTCGGTAAGATAATTTTTGTTTTATTATTACCGCGCTCCCAGCATCGTTACCAATTTCAGTTCCAGTTTTTATCCAAAAGCGACTTTTTTCTTCTACAGATAAGATAACATCAAGAGCTCTAGGATCGTTGCTAGAATCTAAAAACACATCAACATATTGAAAAATATCAAGTCGGCGTAATTTGTCAGCAGCTACGCGAACTTCATCAATGATTGTGCCAAGTGTGCGAGCTTGAAGTGCGTCGTAAATCACAGATTCCAAAAGCGCTTGTCTTGTTCTTTTTGTACCATTAATACGAAAAGAATGAATATAAAAAGGGAAACTTCTTGTTTCGTAAACCTAAAAAATCATTAGATAAAATATAAATAACATCGTAAAGAAATAGTAAAATTGATGAATTAAAAGTTAAATAATAGACATAAGTTGATACCAAATCATTTAACCTTCGAGTTGCCTCCCCATATTCTTTGTATATGTTGTTTTGTATCTCAGCATTGTGATTCAGGAATTCATCGGTAGCCTTTTATTTTGTCGTTCCCAAAAGAGGAAACTAAACAAAACGCGTAAAATAAAAATTCCTTGGTACTTTTACACGATAAATGTTATATTAATGGACTCAGTTGAAAAAAGTATGTCGTCCTCCATTTCATTTTTGGTATACACTTTTTTGTGAAAAAAGGACTTTCACTTAGAACTTACCACGAATCCGAACCGAATAAATTCGAATAATTCAAAGATTGGTAACGTAGTTTTAGATTATTCGAATCGGATAATTAGAACAATGATTAGAAAAACGATTTGATGAATAAGCAATACCTTCATTGCTGTAATATGCTATTTTAGATTACAGTATAACTCAGTGTATTTCTATCTGATGTATATAAATAAGTATAGAACAAATTAAATTTTAATTAGTATCGCTAAGAAATATAACAAAATTATACAAGATTATATAAACTCATACATATACTATAAAAATAAACCAAAAAAGTTTTATATATACAGTAAAAGATATATTAAAATTACAGTACTAAGAATAAATATGTACAAAATAAAAGCTTAATTACAGTATTTTTTTTTTTTTAAATAAATTTTGGTTTTTTTTTTGTCTTTCAAAATTTATATGATTAACTCTCGGAAAATTGAATCGAAAAAAATGCGCATTTTAAAAACCCAACGTCGTCTTTCAAGAAGCTTAACGTATGTCATGAGAGTATCTGTTCCGTGACCGTACTATTTCCCTAGCGTAATTAAAGAAATCAGTCAATAGTTAACATAATCGACGTAACAATTAGAAAAAACCAAAACAAATAAAAAATATCGCCTATTTTTCAAAAATTTGCATAAAGCATTGTCTTCGTGCACTGATAAAAGTTTTCCTTAAGATTTTCGATGATTATACTGGGGAAATCGTCAGAGTGCTTCAACTCCCGTTCTCGATATTCGATATAAATCTGTATATGTTTTTTTTTCTTAAAAAAAAAATATCGTTATTTGTATAACTTTAATTTAAATTCGACTTGCTTGGTAACAAACACTTTTGAGATAATTTCTCATATTTCACTAAGTTTCGCCAAAGTTTCGATTTTGCCAAGGTTTCGTCGTTTCGCCAAGAGATTTTAACCTTCGTCTTTTTTGGACTTTGGTTTCGTATTTCACCATTTGGAAATAGGTTTTTATCGATGCTTGTTAAGTTTGCTAATATTAAAAAAAAAATTTTTTATGAGATAAACTCAATAAACAATTCAAATAAATCTGGCAAGCCAAATGCTTACACCTTACTCCACAAGATATAATTCACACCCGAGGTTTTTAACGAAACATCTACATCTAGAACCATACTGAACAAAACCCCGAATGCGAAAGTACCTTATTTTATAAGGGAAGCATAGGCACACCCAACTTTCTCCAGTTACTCTTTAGAAACAATCTCCACAAGATATAATCCACACCCGACGTTATTCAAAAGAATGGCGTAGCCGTACCCAGGGCTCCTGTTCCCTGAATGTGGAAGTATCTTGTGGTATAATAAGGAGAGCAAAAGGCATCCCAGAGTTCCTTGGTTCATGTTAGAATCGGTAGCCTTTTGCGTCGCGAAACCTTATACGGAATCGGTATCCTTATTATCGCCAAAGGCACCATGTAGCTAAAGAAGTAGTGAAGTTGGTCAGGAGTCCAGAAAATACTATAAATTACTTACCTTTTCTCTTGTATATAGTTACGACGCTACCTCATCCTTATTTCTTCGAGCAACGTAAATATCTAGGTGTTAATCCCGAAATTGTAAACGGCGTAAACTAAAAAGTGTAGAAGTGCGAAGTATAAAAGTTGAGTGTGAAAAGTATGAAGTGTGAAAAAGCGAAATATAAAAGTATATAAGATGTACGAAGTGTAAAAGTGTGAGGTAATTTATCATTTATATGTATTGTTTTTTTTGAGCAATACAGCAATAAAAACAATCAGTTGTTGACCTACACGTGAAATCACCAATCAAATTACAATAAAATAAAATGTTTTTTAGGTTCTTTTTTGATGCAAGTCTATTTTTAGTACGCGGATTTAATCGTTTTCGGGACTAAGCAAATTTCACGATTTTGATTGGTTAAAAATAACAGGTGACCATCGGGTAACACTGGTCTCCACTTGTGGCCTTAGTGTAGTTTTTCTTTTACATTATCTCCATTTTTTATTATGCAAATCGCCTTTTATTTATAATTGGAAAAATGTCAGTCATGTCAAAATTTACATGAATCTAATAAAAACTTATTTTTCATATTTTTTGATGCAAAATGTAATTATTACGGTACGCACGTACGGATAGACACCAAATACAAAAGATACGATATTGATTTTACAAATATTGATGCATCAAAAATGTAATTTTTGTATCACTTAAACATAGAATGTCCGGAGCGTAACGACAGACAACTAAATACTTTATATTATCCAAAATGAAAATTTACTGTATTTAAGAACATTATTATACTTTGAAAAATAATAATTTTACGTAAAGCATTGAATATAAATCTCGACTTAAATATAAAAATTCGTATGTTACCGTTATTATTAGTAGCTGATTCGAATTATAAGATAATCTCATTCGAGACGTACGTACAACCAATTTTCGCGTTAGTGTATTTATTTAAGTAAGCCTTATTTTTCATCATTTCAACCCTTTTACATTCACCAGAAATTAAACCCTAGTCCTAACTGTAGTCCCTTTTTTAATTTATCACTTGTTGTTGCTACCAATGGTAAGCAGAAATTCACTTCTAATCGTAGAATGCTACTTCGGTACACGATTCCAACGCCTGTAGACACGCTAGGTGCCCTTGTAAGACTGAAGATGCTAGAGAGAATTCGTTGCGCTAATAAAAGACGAATAATACCAAAGGATAACAGCGTGACATTATGAGCACCGATCAATTCACCTCGAACAAATCTCCAATATTATACCTTATTCAGAACCAAATAAAAATAATTAAAAAAAAAATTAAAATTTAATACTCACATGGATTCATTTGGAGCAAGCTGCCTCCATTCATAAACAAATGACCCTTAACTGGGTAATTACTTAACTTTGGAAGAGGCGTAAACGGACTCACACCGCCTGCTATATAAAGATCTCCGCCAAGAGAATCCTCTAGAATACCAAAAAAGAATTAACATAGTTCAAAAAAAAAACAAACGAGATAATTCTACGTACTTTTTTCTTCTCTTGGACCAATGCCATTTAATTTGAATCCTCGTATTGATTGGGCACCACCGAGGAAAAATCGATCAGAGATTTTTGATTGTTGGCCATTTAACGTATATAAAAATCCGTTTCTTAATGAAGCACTAAAAATCTATTAAGAGTATTATTTTTATGTATAATAAAAGTTCATAAAAAAAAAAATAAAAATAAAAAAAAATAGATTAAAAAATTAAGCAGAAATAACTTACAAACCCTTTCCAAGCGGAAAATTTGCTTGACTTTCTATTTCATTTTTAATTAAATTAACATCGCCACCTAATCCAGCAAACTCCTATTATTTGTATCATATTGTTAACTATAATGATAAATATGCAAAAAATGTTTTTATAGTTTATACTATCAAAGAACCTGAAAGAGCTTTATATAGTATCCTTTTGATGGCAACATCAGGTCGTCACGCTTGTCACGAATTAATGTGTGTGTAACGGATGATTTTAGAGAATGACCTGCCGACTCGCGGATACTATAGTTTCTTGGAGTTAATGATAAATAATTGAACTGAAAGTAATAAGAATATAATAATAGTTCAGTACCTTAGCGTCGCCTCTGGAGAGATGTTGCATATTTGTCTCCAAGTTGAACCGTAACTGAGTTCATGATATCCAATTCGAGAAAATACCTATGAAGAAGGAAAATACCAGAACCAACCACAATATTTAATTTCAAAAATTATTTTCAAATGGTAGGTAGGTAGACATGTATTTTATAACATACTCTCCACTTTAATGCAATTCCACGCATGATTTCATCGTGAGAACTGTAAATTTGATTGTTCTTAGTCAAACTGAACGCAGAGATGTCTACTCTGGAATCTGGATTTCCATTAATTGGTTTTGCTAAACAAAACTAGATGTAATTCAATACGAAATTACGCATGAAATCAAATTGGTTATGATGAGCATACTATTAACGACCATACCTCAAATACATGAGAAGTCTGAGTGCCGGCAGACATGTAAGCTTCCAATGATTCTGCACCTCCGAACGCATTTCGAACATTTAATGAAATATTCTATAAATTCAAACCAATTAACATTAAACAAGAAAAAAATTTCGGTAAGATAATTTTTGTTTTATTATTACCGCGCTCCCAGCATCGTTACCAATTTCAGTTCCAGTTTTTATCCAAAAGCGACTTTTTTCTTCTACAGATAAGATAACATCAAGAGCTCTAGGATCGTTGCTAGAATCTAAAAACACATCAACATATTGAAAAATATCAAGTCGGCGTAATTTGTCAGCAGCTACGCGAACTTCATCAATGATTGTGCCAAGTGTGCGAGCTTGAAGTGCGTCGTAAATCACAGATTCCAAAAGCGCTTGTCTTGTTCTTTTTGTACCATTAATACGAAAAGAATGAATATAAAAAGGGAAACTTCTTGTTTCGTAAACCTAAAAAATCATTAGATAAAATATAAATAACATCGTAAAGAAATAGTAAAATTGATGAATTAAAAGTTAAATAATAGACGTAAGTTGATACCAAATCATTTAACCTTCGAGTTGCCTCCCCATATTCTTTGTATATGTTGTTTTGTATCTCAGCATTATGATTCAGGAATTCATCGGTAGCCTTTTATTTTGTCGTTCCCAAAAGAGGAAACTAAACAAAACGCGTAAAATAAAAATTCCTTGGTACTTTTACACGATAAATGTTATATTAATGGACTCAGTTGAAAAAAGTATGTCGTCCTCCATTTCATTTTTGGTATACACTTTTTTGTGAAAAAAGGACTTTCACTTAGAACTTACCACGAATCCAAACCGAATAAATTCGAATAATTCAAAGATTCGGTAACGTAGTTTTAGATTATTCATCGGATAATTAGAACAATGATTAGAAAAACGATTTGATGAATAACAATGCTCTCAATACCTTCATCGCTGACAAAAAAAATTTTTTTCGAGAACTAATCAGCGATCAAAATTGATATAGATAAAAAATTTTAGGTTATCAGACATAGGAAGACGTTCATGTGATTAGCAAGTCTAGCATCTAAAATAGCAACCGGATATGTGATTGTCGTAATAACCAGTGTGGGTCAACCAAAAATTTGCTGGTCAGGTAAATTGGTCAAGTCTATTACTGTATTATATAAATATAATATATATTTGATATATATTATAGTTAGTTAAATATCCTATTGATCCTTTGACCAGACTAGGGTTGGGGGCACGGTGTCCCAGGGCATGCCTGGAGGCATGCCTTTGAGCCAAAAGGCATGCCCAATCATGTGATTATAAATCTGAATCATGTGAATTGGTATGCATTGATTGGGCAATTTTTTTGAATCATTTGGTAATACAAATCTGGTTGGCTAATAAAAATAAATTCAAAACAAATTTTATTAATTCTAATAACTATTATCATTGTGTATTTGGTTAAAAAAAAACTTGAATTTATTTATCAATCAATACATATTATATTTAATAACAAAATAAAAAATAAATAACATAAATGAATTAAAAAATTGTTAACTATCAATAAAGTAATAGATGTATATGGAGTATAAAGGTATAGAACATAGAATATAATTATATAAATCCTATATATACTCTATATCTAATATATTGTAGCTTTTAAAACTTTGTTAAATAATCTATAATTATATGGAATATTTAATCTATAAGACAAAAAGTGTATTTCATCGCTAACTTTTAATTTATTTCTCTATTTTCTGAATTATTTTTAATATGGGTAGAATAAAAGTAGTTTCAGAATTTATTCATTTAAAATCAAATAATATATATAGTACAATATATGATAATAATTTAGTAATTGACCAATCAGAATTAAAGCTTGCTATACTACATATCATATGATTTATATATAGGAGGCATGCCCGGGGCACAATAAGAGAGGGCATGCCCAAAATTTTTACCGTGCCCCAACCCTAGACCAGACCGGTCAAATTGGTCTGGTCCATAACATCGTACTAAATTTCGTCATATCTAAATATGTATATATATATTTAGATTACATGTATTTTGTTTTAAATAAAGTATAAAAGTTTATAATTAAAAGGTATGTACCATATTTTCGCGTAATAAAGCTCATGAGCGTTATTTAGAATAATGACCATGAAATCCACCATAACAGCTTTAACTACCACTCAAAAGGCGCGAGACACAATCATATAAATATCAATAGCAATTAGTAATTTTTTTTGAATAACATATTATTATAATTACGACAAATAACATCGCGAAAGACACATTTAGTCAAAAACTCGGTCTTGTCTTTTTTTATTAATCGTCATCTGGCTCATTTTCATCATCCAGAATTTCATAATTACACATCGATTCATTTTCATCATTAAACGATTCAAATTCATCCCCAACCTTTTCAGTTTCAACAAAAAGCTTCATCTCGCCTATACAAACATGAGAAATGTCGACTTCCTCTTCATCAATTTTCATATTCAAATATTTTTTCACATGCTTTTGAGCTTCTTCGTTACCTTTTATCAGAGTTGTGCTAAACCAGATAAACTGTTCTTCTGATGTCGATTCCTGCTCAGACACAACCCTTTCTCCGGTAACACTACACCTCGGATCTGAACTCATCCAACCAGCATCGCCTCCCAACCATCTGACCCATTTAAATTCCCATTTCTGTTTCGTATCATAATCTTGAATAGTAACGTCATAATATATTGGTTTGTCAAGTAAACATCCATGATCATATGCATCAGGTGGCGCAGTAGCTGAGGGAATACCTCTTAAGGCGAAATGCATTGTCATTTTTTCGAAGATCATGTGCCCTTTAAAGTATAATGGTGATAGAAACGTCTTTTCATGAGAATTAGGTGATAGGTTTTGAGAACATTTAACGCGACCAGCAATATTTTCTGCAGAATTATTCTCTAAAGTTTGAGCATTTTCAGCGGGTACAATAGAAGTCGAATTACTCGAATTATTGTCATATTCGCAATTAATTGAGCTTGGAAAGAAGCATAAATGAGCAAAACCCTCAAAGCGTGCTATAGACTTTGTCATTTTTTTGATTCAAAACAAACTTATGAAAGGACGTGTCAGATATCGTGCCGCGGTAAATTAAATATTTTCAGTATCTGCGCGAGTAATACAAACCCAAAAAGGGTCGGTAGTTCACGTGACATTGAATGTAGACCGACCAATCAGGAACCACGAAATTCTTTATTATAAAATTATAAAATGTATACGTATTGATATAATTTTTAATGCGCAACAAATAATAACAGATAAGGAATATTTTAAAAGCATCAATAGCGAAAAGAGATTTAAAATGCTCAATCATTTTTGAAAACAGTAATAATTTAGTCTCAGATATAGAAATCAACTTACGAGTTTATTATATACAGAAGATCGTAAAATATAATTGTCATGGGCAATGGGTCAAAAAAAATAAAATTTTTTTTAAAAAAAGCAATTTCTTGAAGATTTCGAGTAATAGACATATATAATTTTTATAAATTTACACGATCAAATTTTTGGTCCATTACCTCCTTTTGCTGTGGGGTCGACGAGTTCATTATACACTAAGCTTTCGATTTAATGATAGAATACAAATAAACTAAAATGATAATTCCAGAACATACAGTAATAATGTGCGTACAGTGCATACAAATTCAGGTTTAAAGGTTTTACTTGGCGCGCTCATATGCTAAAAACTGATATATTTAACGAGATTTTACTATCGTATAAATTAACTCAAATTCTGCATCTTTGCATGTATTCTTCCCAAAGGTATTAATACGATATATAACAAAATAATCTTTATGTAATTATAAAAGTACACAATAATTATTGTTGGTTAAAATTAACTACATGTGCATTTTTTATTGATTGGTTTATATCTATCATAAGATTATTTTTCTAGCATAATTTTTCATTAGTATCACTGAATAATGAAGCCCAGTGTGGCTTTAGATCAAATTTACAACTTTACAAATCATTCGTTTCTTCTTCTGTATCCTCGTCTGCATCCTCGTCTGCATCCTCGTTTTCACTACTATTAGAATCGATAGCCATTGACTGAACCTTAGATTTAGCAGCTCTTGGCGCAAGTCTATGAAGAAAACAAGGGTGATTTTTAATAAAGATATATATGCAACCCAAATAAATTAGCTAGATATCAATCCCCCCCCTGAACACAGAGAAAAAAAATAACAGCATACGTTCTGGTGGTTGCCTGTGAATTCTCTGACGGCCCTGCATTGACTTTACGCTTCTTCGTTGGCGTTTGAGTGGTAGACTTTGGACGACCTTTTTTGTTTGCCTTATGAAAATTTAATTTTAGCATTTCATAAACAATAATTATAGTGTTTTTAAATTTTGGTAACACAGTCAGCGAACCTTTTCGCCTTTGTTTTGAGAAGACCCGTGTGTTTTTTCTAGTTCCTTCAAGAATTCGTTTGGAATATAATTTTTTTTCATGATCTATATAAAAGAATAGTCATAATAGAACATGGATTAGATATTAAAGACAGATTATCCATCAAGAAATCATATATTGACTGACTAAAGTATATGGATGTTAACGATCCGATATGGTTCAGTTGTTCTATTTTGGTCCAGCTCTGGTCTGGTCTATTATGGTCTCCAGTCTTAGAACTTTGTTAGTCCAGACTGGTCCAGTCTTAAGACTTAAAGTGGACCAATTTTTTTCGAATCAAACCGGTCCTATGACGGACTGTGGTCTATTGGTTCAAGACCGGACTGGATAACATCCCTACTAAAGTAGCAATATATAAATCAATACTAACTTCAGATACCACTTCAGCATTAGGTATACTTTTGAACAATTCCGATGGAAGTTTTGATTGACCAGGAAATGGAGATAGTGACCATGAATGGGTTTTACATTTAGTTTGGATAAGATGTTGAGTTAAATCGCTTAACGTATATATATTCTAGGCAATTGTTATTTATATTAAGGTCATGAACACTAGATATTTTATTATAATTAGTAAACCATTTATATGGACATAATACCTCGCATTTATCCAGAGGTTGGGCATCACGGACTTGCTTTAATCGCGTGACAATGTGGAATAAAAATTGTACGTTTTCTCGGTTTGCGATTGTTTCCAAAAAGAAATTAATATATCTGAAATACATGATTATAGTAAGAGTCATTTCAAGTTCTTAACAACAATTAACACTGATGTCCTACACGATGAATTCACGAAGGCTTTCAGGGTCACAAGAGAAGTCAGGGTGGTGTGAAAGAAGATGGATTAACCGGACCAATGTCATATCAATAAGCGTAGAATTATCACTGCCTAAAAGAGTAATCCAAATTAAGGATATTGAAAAATTTCAATGCCATATTAACATTACTTGCACTTACGAATTGCTCTCGCAGTTTGAGAGTATCTAATCAAAAACACTTTTACCTATATATTCATTATCATAAGAATTAAGGCGGGTACACAAATTTATTAATAAAAAAAAAAAAAGCTTTACCATGTCTTTAATGTCTTTCATTGGATCATGTGCAATCAAAAAGAAAATAGACAAAAATCGTGCATGAAGTTGATATCCGCCACAATACTTTACGAGGCGCGACGCAAATGCTAATCGAACTTGATAGCATGGATCCTTCAATTTTATTTATTATTTTGTTGATAAAAAAAATATATATATATTGGAACTGCGGTAATGCAAAAAAAAGACAAAACAATACTAATACATACTTGTATCATTAAAGCCAGCTCTTGAAATTGTTCAACAGTTATCATTTCATCATAAATTTTCTTTTGAGCCAATTTCAATATAGAGCGTGCAGCCGCCAGGCGCAACCGGCTCTGAAATGAGAGGCTTCGTAGTGATGACAAATTAATATTTATCGTAACATACAATAGATTTACATAATAATCATTACCTAGTTGATTTATCTGGAAGGATTTCACCACCTCCGCGAATCAACGTCCATAATAATTTGAAAACCGGCTTTGCTATTTCGGCTACCGCCTCCGTCTCGGATACAGCCAATAAACGATTAACAAGTACCTTCAAACCAAGCACCTATTTTAAAATATTATATATTCTTTACTATTTAAACTTTACTGTCCAATAATAATATGATTGAAAAAAAATATACTAGAGGAAGCTTCCTTTTCATCATCATATACCGCATCAGTGCCAATATTAAAAAGCTAGACATATGGCATGTTTTCAATTAATAATGTATAAGTAGATACCTTTGCTTTACATTCATCATCAAGCTCATCATCATCAACCCAATCAACTTCGGTCTCCATAGCAGCCTATCAAAAGAACGATACTCATAGGTAAATTTTGTTTAAAATGATTAAATTAATACTCTGGTTAAACTGAGCATTGAATAATGCAGACATACTCCTTGATTAGATTTCATGATGAGTTCTTTAACAATGAAATTAGTTATAGCATCGCTTTTTTCTTCATACGTCTTTGGAGAATAAAGCACGCATTGGCTTAGCACAGATAAATTGGCTAAAATGCTCGGAGATGTTATCGAAAGTTTGGGCACAATTTTCTGACATACAAAAATGTAATTTTAGTTTCGAACATAAAATTGTTTAAATATATAACAAACTTGATTTCCCACTTTTAATAACTCGCCACATATTTGTTGCTTATGGCGAGTGTGGCTCAACACAATAGCAGCAAATTTTGCCTGGAGGCATGATCCTTCAAGGGCGAATTTCATAAGTCGTTGTATAGATTCCCTTTGAAAGAATTTATTAAAATGTGTACTAAATTAAATGCAGTAATAACATATCGTGGACCTTTACAAACTTATCTTGCGGCGCTTCATCGGGAAAAGCTATCGATAATTTAGAAAAAGCCTCCAAACTATCATCAACTTTTGAGATAGTCATTTTGATTAGAATTCTTGCAACTATTCGAGGGTTATTAGTGTAATCGTACCTATTAGCGAATCTTCTTCTTTAAGCGCTCTTATTAATTTATCAAGATGTGGTCTAAATATTGCGGGAAATCTAGATGAAATATCCTAAGCATCATAACGAAATCAAAATTCATATTATTTGTAGGATATACTTAATTAATCATTGGGCCTGTCAATATAAACAAAACCAACCTTAAAAAATTCATGTGCAACAATCGAGCTTTCACTTTGTAATTCTGAATCTGTCGATTTGATCTTAGTCATAAGAAAAGGTATTAAATCCTTATTAATAATAGTTAAGCTAATCCTACGAATAAGAATGGAAAATGTTTCTAATGATGACGGAGCAATCTGCTCGATACGTTTGAGAGCATCTTTCTAGTATAAAATTAATAAAATTTTAGGAATATAGTATTTAATTTAAATGAATGCGAAATTGTAGAAGATAACCAACAGCAGATTGTCGAACGGTCTTATAGTCTGATTGTGGATTCATGCAATCCCTTATCAATTTATAGACACGGGCATCATGATTTTGAGGAAAAGTGGATAGATGATTTACAGACTTGAGTGGGTCTGGAAGTTTGTCTAAAAGAATTTGTATTATAAATATTTATGTTATACATATTAAATTTATTTTTACTTATCAATTCACAATAAAGCTATAATTTCCAACTGACCAGCGATACGCCGAACAATTTGATTCAAAGTATTGGACAAGTTTTCAACTTCTTCACTAGTACCATTATCCTGAAGTTCGTTATGGACGTTCGAATTTTTAAGGCTAAATTAGAATCGAACAGAGGCTTTCTGAAGCAAAGAATTTTAAATATGTACAAACTTTATATTTTTCGCACGATCTCAGAAATGTTTCCATATCATTAATAGCACTATGTTTTTTCATAATTATGATTACTATGGATTTACAGCACAAGCAAATATATAATTTGTTATGAAAGTCTTACTCTCGTTGTCTCTGAAATAGAGAGAAAAAACCTTTTTTTGCTTTCGCGTCTAAGGAACCAAATATCACGAGAATGTGGTCCATGCGTACTGAATCTTCATTATTAGACAATATCTCTTCATGTAAAGCCTTTTCAACGCATGCGCTATTCGTAAAAAAAAAAATATAGGAATTTCAATTAGCCGATGGCTCCAAATTGGAATTAAAGTTATGAAAAAAAAAAAATAAAAATTTTACTAACATTATTTCATTATCGTTCGTGTAAAGTGTGTTTAGTAGTTCTGATGGAATCCACCCAAATTTTTCGATTGCGTTCGCGTCGTGATCGACTCTAAAAAAATATATATATATCAAAATGTACTTATGGTCATTATTATATATAATATCAATTAAGCTCACATTTCTATGTAAGCCAAATTGTACAGGCGTGCCAAGGCATTTATGGCCTGTTGCCTAACACTATGCTATAAAACATTAGAAATAATCAAATTAGCCAGATAAATAAGAGAAAAAATAAATGTACGTTTTAACTATTGGTAAATGTTATAATTTATACATATTATACATGAACCTTACTTTACGATCCCGACAACGTTTAGCTAACTCAATAAAAAGTTCCTTATCAACAAGTTTTGAGGCACACTCGTATTCTAATTTGCTGAAAACTTTGCATACAGCGACACGAACTTTCTCATCAGGATCTGACATCTTAGTAATAATAGCCTCTAATAGAATTGAATCACGTAATTGACTAAATATTTGCTAATATATATATTTTTTGCATCGTAAGTATATAGTATTAAGCTACCGTTGACTTGCTTAGCTAACTCGTGATGATTAATGTAAAGAGGCAAGCAATATTCCGTCCAAGCACATCGTATTTCGGCTATTTTATCGTTACGTCTGCAATTAAAATTATTTTGTAATCACGAATTGCAAATTACCAAATTTAAATTTAATTTATGTTACGAAAACAAACCTGAGAAGCCACATTTTCCATACATTATCATAACGACTGGCTAAGGTAGAATCCTTCTCGGAAAACATTTCACCGAGAACTTGTGTAGCGAGCATACGTAGGTTTAAATCATCCAGCTAGAAAAAGTTAAATTAAAAATATTGATAAAAAATATTTAAAATTTAATGAACATTAATGTACTGACTTTTAGCTCCTCTTCTAACTGTGGTATGACGTTAAGTAGCAACCCGGGTGCTGATCGATTTAGTTCTTTTATTAGATCATGTGCTGTTTTGAAATCACTTAGTTCTTCTGTGGGTGTTCCAGTTTTGCCGGCAGCAACAATAACATCAGTGAAATACTAATGTTTGGTTTAAAACAATTATAGTTAAATACAACTTTAAAGGCCGAGAACATAATCTGTATAACGTACTTGGCAAACGTATCGCTGAAGCTTCTCTGTTGATGCCTTGCAAACATCACATGCCAATCGGTATGCCGTCGGATTTTCATCCTAATCGTCCAAATCAAAATACGTTAATTATGTATTATGCTCATAATAATTAAATGCAATTGAATAGATTAAAAAACGAAGATTTACTTTTCGTTTTTGTAAGAATTGAGCAAGTACAATATCGATGACATCCTGAGGTAATGAGTGACTTTCATTTATTAACTGCTCAAGAATGTCTGCCATGTGCAGGCGAACGGTATTAGACATATCCGGTCTGTACAATATTTATAAAATATATAATATTTATAAAATATAAATGATTAAATTATTGCATTAGAGAAAATATGGTTTCAAACCTGACAATATCGAATGTACTTTTGAATAATTCACATAAAAGATCTTCATAATTTTGTAGATCTAATATTAACAAGACTATTTTCACCCTAGCCAAATTTTCAAGCAAATGAAAGTAAAGATCGAAATATGTTCCATTCGTGTTTGCGATATTTTGAAGTTGGCGAACAAAAAATTCAAAAATGAGCTGACAGGTTCAAAAATTGATTATATTAATCAAAATGTAAGATATGAGGATTGTTTTTTTTTAAAAAAAATTGTAACTTGGGTATATGTTACCCTTAATTCTTTATCAGTATATGGAGCATCCGGCGCGTAAAGTCTCAACAAATCAGATATACAACAAGCGACGTAAGCTTTTACACCCTTATCTTTATGGGAGAGTAGGGTATTATGTATAAGTTCACGAGTCACATTCTTCAAAGATTCAGTTTCAATCTCTTCTTGATCCGTTTTAGAAATTTCCCCAAATAAATTCTATTTTAGTTAAATCAAGCTTTTTAGTATTTTTGGTATAATCAAATAAACTAAGTTCTTAGGGTACCTTTAGTCGCTTTAACAGCTCTTGTGTAGTAATTGGCTTTGTCGATGATGTTACAAGTTTCTGTTTAAATTGAAGACGGCTTAACCGCGAACCAGATCCTTTTCCAGTAGCCATTTATTAAGACAACGCTCGAGAACGTGTTTTTGGCTTGTGTTTATACATTTACTTGTCTCACTTCAAATTAGATAATCTAATCACGTGTCATAAATTTAATTCCAGAAACTCGGAAAAATATTGCCTATCAAGCATTTGTCAATTTTCAAATGACCTCAAATGACCTCAAAATGACCGGTCATTGAGGTCATTCAAAATTTTGGGTCATTTGGAAATGACTCATGACCAATATGACTGCGGTCATCCGGAGTCATTTGGTGCATTAGGTCATTTTTACATCCTACCAATCACGTTGCCACTCATTTATCGAATAAAAAATTGGTCATTTGGGGTCATCAGCCATTTATCACGTGTAATAATATTTATTGGATGATTGACTAAAAGTCCTTGGATAATCAAATAACCAGAGTTAAATGACGACCAATGACTGGTAATTTGTCATTTGATTAATAAGGAGTATACAGTATATTAGATGGGTTTTAATAAATTTTATGAATCTGAATAGAAAACCCAAAATTTCAGCTTTATCGAATTTAACCAGCAAATTTTATCTTCAGCCCTTATATAAATTTTAAATAAAAAAAATATATTCTATATTATTAATAATTTTTTATTTTATTTAAAAAATTTTAAATACTATTTAAAATTCTAGACAAAATTATCCGATACAAATGATTACTTCCTGTTATATTGATCCAGATTTAGGAATGGCTTGAATGGATGTCTCGTTAATACAATATATTGATATACAGTGTGTGCGTATTAATATCTAAACTCATAATATCGATAGTTCTGTATGCCAATAAAATCGTCCAATCCTTGTTGATCCTGGCGATATTGTAAAAAGAAACCTTGTTCCTCCATACATCGTTCAAACAATTCTATTTCTAAAGTATGAGTCGGACGAAGTGGGACCATTAAATAAAAAATTCCGTCTTTTTTCATGTATTGTTTAATTACTTTTGGTATCCAATTGGCATGTGCAACTTCATAAACAATATCCGCCCCTACGATAATATCAAAATTTTGTTGTAATTCCTGTTTTACACCGTTTGCTACTTCTTTCCAATCGAGCTTTTCGACTTTAACAATATTTTGTAATTGATTCAAATTAATATTATATGCAACATTAGAGAGAACATTTAAATGGTAATCTGTGAGTAGCACACTTGGACATCCAATCATTGCGCAGGTCAGTCCAACCAATCCAGTTCCTGTACCAATCTCGAGAATGAATGTCGATTGAATTTTATCCAAAGGCATTGCTTGACCAGAAGTACATCGTCTGTTAAATTATAATGCATATGTAAGAATGCTTAAATCAGTATAAAAAAAAAAACTGAATGCTTATGAAATTATATGCTGCGTTTCTACTTTGCTAATAAATAGGCGGCACCCCATGTCTTGAAGCCAACATCGTCATCAAGTAAAGTTGAATCGCGAATCTTTAGTGTAATAGGTTTATTGCTTCCTGGTGGTGCCGAAAAACTCCAATCCCTTATAATTGGGCAAGATGCTATTTGTATACAATACAATAAAAATGCGTTTAACAAGTTTGTATTTACAATTGTTTTTGTTTGACTTACCAACTTTACCGCAGGCAGCCGCAATGCACTTTGCTGCTCGTTCTATTATTTCTTCTCTTTGTAAGTCAACATGTATCCAGTCTAGAGGTGAGGCGATAAGTTTGGTCAACCAATCGATTGCATTCCTATTAGTAAATGAAGTTTCTTCGATGTATTCCTGTGAATTACTGGTTTCCCAGATAGGGTTGGCTTGTCTATCGAGAAAATGGTGTTCAAATTGTTGAAGTATAGTGCAAATGGTTTCATAGTTAGGTTGCTCTTTTTGAATAAATGGTAGATGTAAAGATTCCAAAGAGCTATGTACGACTTCTGGGATAAGTTGGTTTGATGATTTTTCATGCATTGGTCTTCGACTTCAAAATTGATTAAATCTGTTTACTGGTCAAACTATGCATGTTCATTAAATACTGCATTTAGGGTGAATTCTAGGGTGTCCCAGAATCTGCTCTGTTTTAAGTACCCGTGACCTTGATATAGTGATCGGGTACTTTAAAAAATACATATTTTTATATTGCACTTATATTTTAACATCGTATAGAAAAACAGAAAGTAGCACACTTTTTTATTCGGAATAGATCTTAGTACAACTTTCCTATTTTTCTTTTATTTAATAATAGACAAAGTGACAGATTAAAATGAAATCGGATTAAAATGAAATTTTTCTATTATTTAAGCAAGCATTAGGGTTAGGGTTTAGGGTTAGGGTTATTAATAAACGAGTATATGTGGGTTTTATAAGCTTTAAAGGTGAGCAAGAGAGGTCCCCAGTTTCATTTTAATCTGATTTCATTTTAATCTGCGACAATAAATATTTCATAGGAGGACATTCGTCTAATTGACTATGTAAATCAATTGCCCGATTTAAGGTACTTTTCGGGAACGTAACCTTTCGATGTTAAAAAATCACCGCAAAAGTCTTTTTTTGCCTCGACTGAATGTAAAAATAATCTACAGTAATAAGTATCTCCATGGACTTCGTTTAAAAACGAAGATTTCATTATTTATTACTATTGTTATCGATATTATAGATTAGCTATATATACGAAGATTTATTTAGTTAAGATATTTCTAATTGATAATATATTTTAGAGGCAATAACGTCTCTAGCGAAGGCAGTGATAATTAAAACATGATTTCTACTTAATTATTATATAATTAAAATAATAAAGGATAATTAAAGTTTCGCCTGTATCATGAATTCATTAAATGACGTAATTTGATTGACTAATTATCTGTTATCTGTTATCGTGCGAAATCACGTATATCTATAAAAATTAGCCAATCGAATGAATGTCTTCCTATGAAATAATATCCTCAAGTTTTCTTATCAAAACCTGTTGTTATAATAAAATAAATAATCGTACACAACAGGAATCTAAGCACTTTTGTAGCCTGATAATCTTTACTGTATTCGATTTATACGAACCTTATATTTTTGTTCATACTATTTTAAATTTTAGCTACTGTACTAAAATAAATATCTGTGAATGATTTCGATTAACCAATAATATTGTTTCTAGGTGACGAGATAATCTACAAAAATCAACCAATTATAATAAAAGCCGCCATGCTACACTAATTTGATATAAAATTTTACCTACTTTTCAAAAATCAAAATATTATACAGTATTAAATTTTTATAGCGTGGGTACTGGAAGATGATCTTTTAGAACAGGGTTCACGTTTCAGCAATCACGGGTAGATCTACAAAAAAGTAACCAATCAGACGTTGTTTTCCGGTATTTTTTTTATTTACTCATTTAACATGTTTACTTCGTATTCTTTGTATTATTCATAAACCTTTTTTAAGACTACTTTACCCACTTTCGAAACCTGCGAGCTTGCAATTCTAAAAAGTAAGTATTTTTTTTTTTTAATCTTAAGACCCAGCGCTGTTCTCTGTAACCCTCCTTTTGAGCAACCTCCACTTAAACCCAACTCTGATAAACCAACCGGCTTGCCTTACGCCGCCCAGAAGACCTCCATCGTCGGAGCTTTGGCCACTCGGAGATGTTACTGTGATGAAGGCTTCATCCGGCTTGCCTTTCGCCGCCCAAATGTGGGTCCGCACTGCATTATTTAACTTCCTGCAGGACCGGCCGAGCCACCTCAGTCCTGTTTCCTGTGGGTACGTATATGTTTCACAGAAACGCCGCCATCAAGTTCGTACCTCATTGGACCGACCTTACATCTTGTATGACTTCGGTTATTCCTAATCGGGTTCTGACTATCAAATTCAATTTACCACCAGGCGGTATTGAACCGGCAACCTTCGATTGGGGACCTGGGAGCATAACCGCTATACTATCGACCCACAGGTCCTAAAAAGTAAGTATCAATTGATATATGTGTCAAAACCAATACTTTTTTTAGGCAGACTTGAGATCTACTTATCCCGATTAGGGATCTGTTATGAACCTTCCTCAACCTGTTTTTTAAAAGTATCGCAACTAATATTTTTTTTAAAAACTTGAGGTCTACTTATCCTTAAAGGATTTGTTATGTACCTTCCTCATACTTTAAAAAAAATATTAATACACATGCTTTCAATCGCTCGCCTAATGTTCTGACGAATTTCATACCATCATTTGAGATACAGAAGGGGCATTATGAACTCTGTAATACGTTACGAATAGGGTTCACATGGGCTCGTTGTGCTGTTATCCTGTGTGTTCTCCAGGATAGCAATATCAAAGAGAGTCGTAGGTCTGTATCATTTTTTTGATATAATTTCTACGAATCGTGAAATTATATCAAATATATTATGAAGGCTAGTGTTTTTGTGAGTATTACCAAAAGCATTAGTAATATTCTTGGATCATATTTCTACAAAACGTGAAATTGATTTGGGAGTATTCAGTATTGAAAGTGTGGAGTATAGTTATATAAAGTATTCGTAAGAACTTTATATGCTGTTGTATTCACTGAGTTGATTGTCTTATTTAGTATCTTTATACTAACTATCCCTTTTTTTAATTATAGAGTGGAACACACTTGTAATAATTAGTCTAGTTCAATTCTAAGTTTTAACGTATATATTGCAGAGGTTAAATAATCATTTTAAAACAATTTCTCACCGAAACAAAAATATGATAGATTTGAAAAATGGCTGGTTATATTAAATCTTACGACTATTCTGAATAAGGCAAATTGGAAAGATTACAGGTTAACTATTGCTCTTTAAATATTATATCCATAGAGGAAAAGACTATTCAAAGATTTATTAAAAAATAAGAAATTATATTATTACTATAATAATAATGCTGGACTAATAATAAAGCTGCGAGTAACTCTATACTATATAACTTATGTCATCCCCCGATGATCTTATTAGTGATTATTTTTATGTAACATAAATCGACCAGACTTTTTTTTCCAAATGCTTCAATTATACAATAGTATATCTATTCGAACCTTAGACAAGTTTTATTTTTCGAGTTTTGAACTTTCATTTTATACCAGAAATGTTTGTATTACTTGAATAAAAACAAGTCGAAAAACAGCAATTTCTCATTGCAAATGTTAAGATTTTTTTTCAAATACTATAGAATAAGTTCAGATTTACTTTGTTAATAGTAGCAAAAGAAGCGTACTACAAAACTCATTAGTAACATAAAGGCAGTTTAGTTGCAGCCTTCGAATATTTGCTATGAAGTACCTTTTTAATTAATAGATCAGAGATTAATTCGGAATTAAATGTGCTTTTTTCTCTTTTCATGTAAAGTGATCGAAGAGCATTTTAGTTGCGGACTTCGAATATTAGCTATGAGGTACCATTTTAATTAGTAGATTAGAGATTAATTCTGAACTAAATGTGCTTTTTTCTCTTTTCATATAGGGTGATCAAAGAAGTATCATTTTGTTTAAAAAGATCAAACAAGAATTCGAACAATAGTTTTTTATTGGGATTATGAATTTTATAAGGAATCTTTTTTCATAATTAGGGATTAGATTTGAGTAGAAATTGTCGCTATATATAGTCGGACCTCACGCTCTTGAGATCACACTATAATAACGTGCACTTAAAAAAGAATGCATTTATTATATATTTGGGCTAGCACTTGAGCATGCATTTAGAGAGTGCGATGCACTTATAGAGGGTGCACTTGGAGAGGTCTAACTGCAATAATTAACCGGGTAGCAATTTTCTCAATAAGTCTAATCTCAATCATGACTAAATAGGGGTGCTTGTACACAATTTAAAAAGATTTTGGAAATTTTTAACCATACATTCTAAAATATTGAATTCTAGATGGACAAGTTTTATATGAATGTTTGAAAGGTTATACGATATCTGGATTCTGGATGCTAAATTTAATAAAAAAAAGTCAGGTACTTTAAAGAATTTGTATTTTTTATGCAAAAATAATAATCTAATGCAGTTGGACCTCTCTAAGTGCACGCCCTTGGGATAGAAAATAATAAGAAAAGCTCATTTATAGGTCAAGTATATATAGTCGGACTTCTCTAAGTGCACGTCCTTGGGACCATACTATAACAACGCGCAATTAGAGAATAATAAGAAAAAAATGCGTTTATAAAGATAAAGTATATATTTGGGTTAGCACTTGAGTGTGCATTTAGAGAGGGTGGCGCTTATAGAGGTGCATTTAGAGAGGTCTAACTGTAATGGTTTATACCAGGTAACAATTTTTTTAATAAGTCAATCTTTATCATGGCTAAGTAGGGGTGCTTGTACACAATTTAAAATATTTTTTAAAGGTCTTTGAAAATTTTAACCTTATATTCTAAAATCTTAAATTCTAAATGAATAACAAGGGTTATGTCTGCTACGCTCAAAGATGTTGAACCTGAAAAGGGTCATAAACCAGGGACCATACTTAATTGTGATGAGAAAGATTGAGATCAGGCTATTTATGATACGTATTCGCCAAAGAGATTATGTTTTAAGAAAAGGCTGACCCAAAATATTCAGAATATTTAATACTAATTATAGCCCCAAACAACCCTGAAATTTTTATTTTAACCACAATTGACATTTAGTTCTTAAAGTTTATATGAAAGTTTGAAACGTTATGTGATATCTGAATTCTGGATTCTGGATTCTGAATTTAATAAAAAAAGTCAGGTATTTTAATGAATTTGTTTTTTTTTATGCAAAAATAATAATCTAATAATCTAATGCAGTCGTACCTTTCTAAGTGCATGCCCTTGGAACCATGCTATAATAATGTACATTTAGAAAATAATAAGAAAAAAATGTATTTATAGAGATCATGCATATATAGTCGGACCTCTTTAAGTACACGTCCTTGGGACTACACTATAATAACGTGCATTTAGAGAAATAATAAGAAAAAATGCATTTATAGAGGTAATTATATACAGCCAGGTGGCACATCCCTGAGACCACACTATCCCTTAGATTGTAGTAGAACACAGGCAAATTTGCCTGCGTTTTTGCACTTTTTTAGCTCTGATTTACTTTTTTAAAATACTAAAATAATTAAATAAAACTTTGTACAATTATATTTGAAAATAAGGATTACTTTTTTGCAAAATTAGTTTTTATATTATAAGAAAATAAATTATAGTTACATATAAGCTGAAAATAGATAATTTTAAGAAAAAATTTTTTTTAAAAAATTTTATTACAATTTTTCTGCGATCTTATTTAGTTTTAGTTTTAGAACTATAGTTCTTAAGACAATATTGTAGTTTATATAAAGGATGACAACTTTCATTATTGCAACTTTAATGATTTACTTGTAAAAATTAAGACTTGTATTAGAAGTAAAGATTTTTTTTATAGACGGGAACATATAAAATTTGAAAAAATCTAAAGAAAAATTTTAATAGTAAAAATGCCAATACAAGAACTTTAAACATTTATTATATTAAAGTTTTCTAATGATTTTAAAAAAATTTTATAACAAAGTTACTAAAACAAAACTTAAAGAATATTTTTTACTTAGAAAAGATATGGCTAAAATCAATATTTAAAATTTTATTAAAAATTTTAAAATACGCAGGCAAATTTGCCTGTGTTACAATCTAAGGGATAATAACGTGCATTTGGAAAAAAATGCTTTATAGAGGTAAAGTATTTATTTGGGCTAGCACTTGAGCGTGCATTTGAGAGGTCTGACTGTATTTGGGTTAGCACTTTAGCGTGCATTTAGAATATCGGATAACTTTCTCATGATGGTCAATTTTATATAATTGAATTTATACAGTTTAGAGTACTTTAACATAGTAAATTTTTTTTTAAAAATATAATTGCCGTTTATAATATTACAGAAGACTCTTCGCAACGAAGCTTTAAGTATCTTCTGTATCTCTGTAATTCACTCCAACTAGGTGCAGTTCACTTAGAGATGGATCTTAAATTAGAAAAATGGTAATGTATAATAAGTATACGCATTAAAGCTCTTAATTAATGTTGAGAAAATAGCTTAAAAATAATACAGTCAGACCTCTCTAAGTGCACGTCATCGGAACCACACGTGCATTCAGAGAATAAGAAGAATAAAATGCATTTATAGAGGTAAATATATATAGTCGGACCTCTCTAAGTGCACGTCCCTGGGACCATACTATAATAACATGCATTTGGAAAATAATAAGAAAAAATGCATTTATAAAGGTAAAATATATATTTGGGCTAGCACTTGAGCGTGCATGTAGAAAGGGTGTAGGATGCACTTAGAGAGGTCAGACTATTTGGGCTAACACTTGAGTGTGTATTTAGGACATAGGATATCTTTCTCGTGGATTGACAATTTTATATAATTGAATTTATACAGTTTAGAGTACTTTTGCCCTTAACATAGTAAATTTTTTTTTTAAAAAAATATAGCTGCCGTTTATAATGTTACAGAAGACTCTTCGCAAACGAAGTTTTAAGTATATCGTGTATCTTTGTGATTCATTCCAACTAGGGTTGGCATGAATGGAATTCGGACAATAGAAATCTGTTCGATATCTATTGTCTGAATGTCCGATCAAAAGCAATGGACATAGGATTGGACATATAAGATAACTTCCTCGTAATTGGTCAATTACATGATATTAAATCGTTTCATATGATTAGTCATTTAATTTAACATGTGATAATTAACCAATAGAATTGCATCTGAATCAACAAAGATTTTAGTCAATCATAATAATAAAAAGAGTTTTTTATTTATTAAGCGTTGTGTTATAGAACTTCATAAATAAAAGCTATACTTTTATTAATAAACCAACTCTTTTTAGCGAAATAATTCTGTACATATGTTTATTATATTAACCTTTGAAAGATTAGTATGTGCGTATGTACGATTATATAAAGCGCAATTTTTTTTTATAATAATCATTATGTGTTACGATTAATTAAATGATAAGGGATCCATTCAATCCATTTAAGTTTTGTTCCATAGTGTCCAAGTTTTAGAAACATTCATAATATGATCGATTTATATATATCAGCTGGTGGAAAATTCAATTTTTTTTTCATATGAATGTTTGAACAAATGGCAAGAAGTTTCTATTTAAACCATATACGTATAGGAATAGTTTTCCAAGCTAAAAATAAAAACAAAATAATCAATAAACATAGGTACACTAAACTAAATCAATTTTTTATATAGTTTTCGCCTTAGTCATGAGCAAATCAGCATTGGACATATTTTGAAAAATTTTTTTATATAGTAGGGAGGGTCAATCATCGGACATTAGAAAATTGTCCGAATTGTCCTATGAACGTGATCGGATATTGTCCAGTATTGTCCAGTGACAACTATAGCTACGGCACATAGAATATCGAAATTGCATAGGACAATTCAAAATGTCCGATGTCTGATAAAAAACCACCGGATATATAGCTTGCACAACCCTGATTCCAACTAGGTACAAATTACTTAAAGATGGTAAATTAGAAAAATGGTAATGTATAAAATAAGTATATGCATTAATTAACGTAACTAGTTTGAGAAAATAGCTTAAAAATAATACAGCCGGACCTCTCTAAGTGCACATCCTTGGGACCATATGTGCATTTAGAGAAATAATAAGAAAAATGTATTTATAGAGGTAAAGTATATACAGTTGAACCTCTTTAAGTGTACGTCCCTAGGACCACACTATAATAACGTGCATTTGAAGAATAATAAGAAAAATGCATTTATAGAGGTAAAGTTATACTTGGGCTAGTACTTGAGCATGCATTTAGAGAGGGTGTAGGGTGTACATAGAAAGGTCTGACTGTATTTGGGCTAGCACTTGAGCGTGTATTTACTGTAGAATATAGGATAATTTTCTCGTGATAGTTAATTTACCCCTTAATATAGTAAATTTTGTTTTTTTAAAAAATATAACCGCCACTTATAATATTACAGAACAGAGATGGTAAATGACTTTAAATGACTCAAATGACAAATGACCAGTCATTGGTTATTTTACGTCCCAAATGACTTAAAAAGGTCATCTAACTCTGCATCAGCAAATTTATAATAGCGTAATCTTACGTAAGATCTTACAAACCGTAATATAAGCAAAATATTACGTAATATATTGCGAAATATTTCGAAATATCAAATTTTCGAAATATTACGAAAGTAATTTCGAAATATTTCGAAATATATTACGTAATATTGCGAACCCTTTCAAAATATTTTAGGACTAGAAAACCAAGCTGGATCAGTAGATCTGTAACCTGAATTGCGCATTAGACTGATTTTTCGAAATAGTTCGAAATAGTTTAATGATATTCAAATTCTGTACTACAAGATCAGATTAGACTTTTGTTTTATAATTAAATCTATTTTTGATTTTTTTCACTTTTTGTTTTTCAATTTTGTTTTCGTTCGTTTTTTTGTTTTTTTTTGTTTTTTTTTCATTTTTTTTTATTTATTTATTTTTTAATTTTTTAATTTTATTTTTATTTCGACACTTTACAAGAAAAACAACCAACTTTTCGAAATCTTGCGCACACCAACTACAACTTCCAACACTTTCAAGAACATACCCCAGCAATTTCTAAACTTTCAAGAACGCTTTTTTAAAGAAATGGATACAAGTTTTTGCAAGTTTTTGCAAGTTCTTGCAAGGTTTCGCTTTATTTATTTTTCATTTCATGTTTTTGTTTTTGTTTTTTTAGTTTATTTTTTAATTATTTTATTTATTTTTATTTTGGCACTTTGCGAGAAAAACTAAAACTTTTCGAAACCTTGCGCATGCCAACTACGACTTTCGACACTTTCAAGAACATATACCAGCAATTTTTAAATTTTCAAGAACGCTTTTTTAGAGAAATGGGCGCAAGTTTTCGCAAGTTTTCACAAGTTTTTGCAAGTTCTTGCAAAGTTTCGTTTCATTTATTTTTTCGTTTCGTGTTTTTTGTTTTTGTTTTTTTGGTTTATTTTTAAAATTTTTTTATTAATTTATTTTATTTCGGCACTTTGGAGAAAACAAACCTTTTCGAAACCTTGCGCATTCCAACGACGGTTTTCGACACTTTCAAGAACACACCTCCAACAATTTTTAAATTTCCAAGAACGCTTCTTTAGAGAAATGGCTCAAGTTTTCGCAAGTTTTTGCTAATTTTTGCAAGTTTTTGCAAGTTCTTGCAAGGTTTCGCTTTATTTTTTTTTTGTTTCGTGTTTTTTGGGTTTGTTTTTTTGGTTATTTTTAAATTTTTTTATTAATTTATTTTATTTTGGCACATTGCGAGAAAAACAACAACTTTTTGAAACCTTGCGCATTCCAACGACGACTTTCGACACTTTCAAAAATGATAGAAAACAAAGAAGCGAGATAATAGATAACTGTAGAGTGAGCGAAAATAAGTATATAGGGCTAGTTTTTTGTATATAGTAATAGAATTAGATGCGACGAAGTGCGGAAGTAGTTTAAAATATTTGTAATAATGTAAAAATAATATGTAATATATAATAAAGTATGTAATATTAATTAAAAATGTATATTTAATAAATATAAAATATAATATATAATAATAACTTATTATTATTATATATTATATTTTATATTTTGTTTATTTAAATAAAGTTTATTTATTTTACTTTTTTTCGAATTAATTCGAAAATATCTAATAAATCAGATAATAATTTCGTTTAAATATATTTCCTATTATTCATATTTAATTTATTTCGAATTAATTTGAAATTCACCGAAATATTTCGAATCGAATTTGATAAATTTGAATTGATTATCTTTATTTACTTATTAGTAGCTATCTTTTAGTTTTAAATATTTTGCTGTTTGAACCATTTACGTCTATTCGAATTGTTTCGAATTAATTCAAAATATTGCGCAATATATAACGTAATATTACGCTATAATTTTCGTAATTTTGCGTAATATATTTCATAATATTACGTTATTTATTGCGCAATATTTCGCAATTATTCGCGCAATATTTCGTCTAGACCGTAATTATTGCGCAATATTTCGGGCCGTAATAACTTACGCAAGTTTACATTATTATATTTCGCTGATGTGGTTAATCGATTAATACTTTAGCCAATCAAAATTTATTATTATTCTTCGTAAAATAAAAAGTTAGATGCTATCTGAATAATTTGATAAATGATTGCCATTGGTACTTTGGCTAAATGACTAGATCATTTCCAGACTGATTGTAGAACGACATTCTAATCGAATCATAAGATCAGATATGAAGTGATTAAAAAAAAACACTAGACAAAAAAATAATGTATTTACTTTTTTTAAAAAAAATAAAAAAAGGATAATTTACCGTGATATAAATCATTTTCGAATTTACAAATGGCATGTTAATTAATAATCGACGTGAATTGAGAAATGTTGCAACATTGATCGGTAGAATGTCAACTCTATGCAAAATGACCTAATGACCAAATGACTCCGGTCATTTGAAAATGACCATAATCATTTGGTCACGAGTCATTCCAAAATTTGAATGATCTCAAATATGAGTGGTCATTTTGAGGTCATTTGAGGTCATTTGAAAAAGTGGCAAATGACCAGGTCATTTACCATCCCTGTTACAGAAAGAATCTTTACAAATGAAGCTTTAAGTATCTTGTGAATCTCTGTAATTCACTCCTAGGCATAGTTCACTTAGGGATAGTTTTTAAATTAGAAAAATGGTAATGTATAATAAGTATACACATTAAAGCTCCTAATTAACATTGAGAAAATAGCTTAAAAATAATACAGTCAGACCTCTCTAAGTGCACATTCTTGGGACCACACTATAATAACATGCATTTAGAGAATAATGTATTTATAGAGATAAAGTATATATTTGGGGTGTGCTTAAAATAGATTACAGCAATCGAAACTTTATTTAAATACAAAGAAACATTTGGTAAGTGTATTTATTTTTGGGGGATTTTGAAATTAATATGTTTAGATTTTGATAGATTTTTAGTATATTTAAGGACACAATAAAATTTTTTTTAATAAAGGTTCTGCTTTATTCATTCATGATCTATATTTAAGTAGCTTTACAACCATTGCTTTGTATAACTGGATTATTTTTAACTTGCCAACCAAAGAAATTTATTCAATGCATTATTAGTCATGTAATAAGTATTGCCAATAAAAACAATTTTCTTGGGAATTGAACCATTTCCAAAGCAGCATTTGCCATTTTTGCTTGCTTTTTTTATTTAAATTTTCTTTTATACAGTCAGACCTCTCTAAGTGCACATTCTTGGTATTACACTATATGCATAATAACTTATGCATTTAGAAAATAATAAGAAAAAATGCATTTATAGAGGTAAAGTATATATTTGGACTAATAGCATGCACTTATAAAAGGGAAGATTATATTAATGCTATATGAAAATTTTTATTAATTTATAAGTAATAAATATATGTAGATCTTAATTTTTCTGTTTAACTGTTAAATTAAATTAATTAAATTGTATTATTATAAATTATTTTAGTCTATCTAATATTAAATTGTTGTGGATTATATAATAATACTAATAAATTCAAGATTTTTAAAATTTATACTACTGTATTATTGTTTGTAACATATAAAAATTTGAATAAGTTGGATCTTTCTAAGTGTATATTCTTAGAACTATGCTATAATAATATGCATTTAGAGAATATTAAGAAAAATGCATTTATAGAAGTAAAGTATATATTTGGGCTAGCATTTGAGCATGCATTTAAAGAGTGTATATATTTATAGAGGGGGCAAAAAGTACTTAAAAAGATCTAATTGTACTTGTTTTATTTTTGAAGATTCTTGCATCAGTTATTTTTCCAATACAGTTTAATTCTTTCTATTGTCCAGTCTGAAAAAGTGGCTTGAAGTTCTGGCAACACTTTTAAAAATTCAGTTTCAAGCGTATTATTTCCAAATTCAAATAATTGTTTAAATATATTTTTTTTTAGTTTCAGTAGTAGTATGATGTAATCGTTTTAAAGAATTAGTTATAGAAGAAGTTGATACTTGTTGTAATATTAAAGTATCTTGTTCAACAATTGGATCATAATTAGAATTATTTATTCAACTTTTTTTTTGTTTTTTTATATTTCAAGTTGAGTATAAGAATAATGATTTATGTTTCGCATATGACGTCCAGAAGTTCGTGGCTTAGTTTTATATACATTCTGTTCAAGTAGCTCTTAAAAACATAATTTGTCAGTTTCATAAAATGAAAGAATATTTTTTAATACCCTCTTTGCTAACTTTTGGTGCATCTTCAAACAAATAGTGTACTACAAAATTTGGATAATTAAAGCCAAATGATAGCTTGTTAACTAATAACCAGAGTGAGACTTTGCATAACTTAATTGAACAAATATTTTGGCATATTACAACATTATTAATATATTTAGCAAGAAGTGTTGATAAACGATTTCTCTTACTCTGAGCTGCTTTAATTTTTAATATTATTGTTTGTTGATCAGTAATATTACCAGTAATATTTTGTTTAATAAATTTTACACTATATGTTTTAAGTGCTTCATCAAAGGCAAAATAATGCCCTTCATTTGTAAGATTTACTAAACATGCAATTTTTAATAATTTTTGTAGCTGTGAATCATTATGAACTTGAACTAAAAAGTGTGTTACAGAACTTGCATATTTAAACTTTCTAGCTGCAGGAAAAAGAAGTGCAAATATAGCCAAATTTGTCATTTGTATCTAGTAATTTCCTTTTCTAATTCCAATTTTATGATCTATAAAATATCCTGTCCAGCAAAAAAAAAGATACCATACTTTTACAAGGTAATTATTACTGTTTAAAATATTATTTATTGTTTTATTCTCCTTTTTGATATACTGACACAATGCAATTCCAACTGCAATCCAAATTAATAAACATAACATGTTGCTCGGTAATCTATTACATGCTTAAACTTATCTAAAAATCGTACTCCAAGAGTTGCCGCAAAATTAATTAGTAAATTGTTTTTAAAGGAAAAAAATGATAAACCTTATAATAAACAAAAACGGAAATTCATATGTTTTTTTTATAGTATAAGAATAGGACATGCTTACATATAAAAGTTTTTTTTATTAAGTAACACTTCCTTGTTGCATAATTGAAACTTGTAGAGCTAATTTTTGTGATTCTAATAGTAGTAAAATTATAAAATTGGTTTGATAGATTATAATATATGAGTATTTTTTAATCATTTACTATAGAGTATTTTCTTAAGAATTGAATTCCATAAGGACCCTAAAGGACTCTAATATAACTCAGAGGTTACTAAAAAAGGAAATTTTGCATAGAAATTCATCAAACATTGCATTTTTATATAGTAAAATTTTAAATTTTGGACTATTTTATACGCCTATTTGGCTGATATTATACAAACTTAGATCTAAGTTGTATCAGAGTCCTTCGGGGTCCTATTCCATTACTATAAGGTTACTAGTCACATGCTCACTGATTTTTACTATAAAATTTTACCCCTTTAACTGCAGACTACTAATTAAATATTCCATATCCAGAAAAAATAGTAATTAAAGTACAACATATATCTTTAAATGTATGCCACTGTTCCAAAAGAAGTAATTTGCCAAAATTGCCTGATCTCATGCAATATAAAAACTTTCATCATAACTATGAAATAAATCACAATACTGTAGTATATTTTATATACTGCATAAACATTATTATTGCAAGATAGTGGATCACCAGGTTTTAGTATTACTATTTTTGGTAGTAAAATATTGCAACCTGTTGGTATTTGTTTAACAATTTCAGAATGTACATCTTCCATTTCAGAATTATTTTCATAATTTTCTAACATATAATTTAAAGTAGTTTCAAATAGAGTTAACACCTCTATCCGGATATATATATCCGGATATATACTATATTATGTGATATAACGTGACATAGTGTTTTTATATCTGGATATAAATAAATCCAGATTTAAATTTAAATCTGGATATATACTATGTTAAAACTGGATAAATCCGGATATAAAAAATATATCTGGATAAAGGTATTAACTCTAGTTTCAAATATCATTAAAATATTATCAGTAGTCAAAGATTCTTCAAACAATAGTAATTAGCAAATTCATAATTTTCAGTTAGATAATCAAATGAATCAGGAAGAATAAACTGGAATACCATTCATAATGTTACATGTGAAGTTTGCCATATAATATCAAAAATATTGCCATATGAAAATATAGAAGCTTTAAAGTCAATATTGACAATTACTGCCAAATTCCATATATTTGACCCTCTAATTAATTTATCTCTAGGATCAATATGCTGTATTTTTAATTTTTCAAGATGATTTTCATATTGCTTAGTGTATGAAATAACATGTGCTAAATAAAGAATTTCTCATAGATATGGAATAATTTGGGTTTTGGCATATTGATAATATAATATGGGGTGTTCCCTTTTAAAAGAGCCCATTTTTACATATATTTTATTTTGAGATAATTGAGTTTAACCGTTTGTTTTGATTTTCGGACTGATCCGGAATTAATCAAATTTCACGATTTTAATTGGTTAAATATAACAGGTAACTATCGGGTAATCTCGTGATGTGCTTGGCCTTGGACAACTTTGTGTAATATTTCTTTTGCATTATCTCTATTTTTTATTATGCAAATCAACTTTCATTTATAATTTAAAAATGTCAATCATGTCAAAATTTATATAAATCTAACGAAAATTTAATTTTCAAAAAAATGTAAAAATGGGCCCTTTTAAAAGGGAACACCCCATATTTAAAAGCCAAATTTGTTCCTGAAAAAGCAATAATAAGTAATATTGAAATTAGTAAAGTAGTAGTTTTTGATATTTGATTTGTATCAAATGATTTTAAGAAGTCCATGTTGATGCCTTTTATTGTCTGGAGTATACATGAGGACAAAAGCATTTCGGGTTCTAAAACCCAAAATTAAAATTTGAAGACGAAATTGTTTTTGACCTATTTTACTTGAAAGACTAAATTATTTGATACTTTTTTTGAATAGACTAAATTATAAGGAACATATCTATATAAATTTTATTTGCTCTTCCTTATAAAAAATTTTAATTTTCTCTAATGAAAACAAAATAGGCCTTTTTCAAAAATTAATTTCAGTGGCATCACTAGTCTGGAGTGAAGCAAAGGACTTTTAGTTTCTTTGCATCATGATACAAATGTTACTTTCTTAATGCATTACATATTAAAATATCAAAAACGTAATTTTGCATTTTCCATCTGTCCACTCACATGATTTTTAAACTATTTTTAATTGGTCATGCATACCAATTTATGGAATTGATAATAATAATAACTTTTGACCCACTGGTCCATTTTGGATGATTTAACTACCAAAATATTCGTCTCAATAAGAAAATTTAACTAGCTCAAAATCGTTAAAATCTAATCATAGAATCCCAAGATTATTCAACTTTTGTAAAATTATTTAACATTGAATAAGTCTTGATCCACTAGCCTGTTTTAAATGTTTTAACTATCAAAATGTTCATCTTAGTGAGACTATTCTAACAAGCCCAAAATTGTTTCATTCTAATTACAGAATTCCAAGATCAATAAAGATTTGTATTATTAGACAATTATTTGTTTAAAACCAATTTTGATTAAATAATTGTCAAATTTTTATTAATTTTGGAATCCTGTAATTGGAATTTAACAATTTTGGGCTTATTAGAATTGTCTTACTGAAACAAACATTTTGGTAGTTAAATTATTCAAAACAGGCTGGTTAAAGAACTTTACTTGGTGATTTTAAAAATCACTATTAAAATTACACAAAAGTTGAATTATCTTGGGATCCTGTAATTAAATTTTAATAATTTTGGTTTTGTTAGAATTGTTTCATTAAGATAAGCATTTTGGTAGTTAAATTATTCAAAATGGACTAGTGGATCAAAAATTATTATTATATATACTATATAGTATTTAGCTCTGGACAAACAATGCTATGCATTTACCTAGTTATTAACTACTTTTTGTTTATATTGTTGTAGTACTGTTAGAAGGGCTTAAAAAAAACTATGAATAATAGTAGATAATGCTTTAAAATAATCTTCATATGAGCTTGGGTTTTCTAACTGATTTTTATTATTTTTAATTTCAAAATATGAATTTAAAATTTCTTTTCCTAGTTTTTTACCTATTACTGAAGCTTTTTTAAAGCTATAGATAATTTTTCTTCTTTAGTTAATTTATTTAATTCAACTTTTTTTAGTTTTATTGCTGTTTTAACAAGTAAATTGCTTGGTAATATTTTTTTTTCTAAGTTTGATAAATTTGTATTTTCTGCTTTATTATTAATAGTAGTTAATACTGGAGATATTTGAGATAAAAGTTTTTCTTTTAGTTCATAATCTTCTAATTCTGCTACTAATATTAACCATTTTCTAATAAGCTTTAAAGAATTATTTGTATTTTCATAATATTTGTTATTTATACATAATAAAACATTTTTATTTCTACATGTACCAGATCTTTCATATAAATGTTCACCATTTTGTTGAAAACATTCTGAGCAAATATAATGTGCTCAATAATCTGAAGATGATTTTTTTGCAGTATCTTTCTCAGAAAATACAGGACATTCAAAAACACCAATACAGAGTACTTAAATATTCTGTTCATTAACATTCCATGAATATTTTGGACAACAGTTTTCACAACTAAAAAAATATTATTTTTCTTACAGAAAAGATGAATACAAAAGTGAATAGTACCTTATCAATTAAATGTAACTGTTTCATTTCTGGATCATAAAGTTGGTTCTGATCAAATAGAAAATGAGTATAACATATACCAAGTTTAGAAAATTCATTAATATTTTCAACTATTTGTCGCAATCGCTGCAGATTTGTTGTACTATTGTGGCATTTTTTAGCTGTATATATATCTATTTCCCATGTTCCTACTAAGTGTCGCAATGGTTGTAAATTTTTTGTACTATTGTAGCATTTTATTTTACCTTGGATAATATTTATAATAACATATAGTGTTAATTATAATATAGGTATAGGACCTTCTTCAATTTCTACATCTATTTAAACAAAATGATAAGTTCAATTTGATTTAAATCAATGTTTTTACTTTCATCCAGATTAATATTTTCACTTTCATTATCATATAATAAGGCTTGTGCATTTTCAAGAATTATTGAGTCAATAACAAATTCTTTTTTATAATTTTCTGAAGTATCAAATCTTTTTTTCTTTTTCATAATTTTCTGAAATATCAAATTCTCCTAAGTAGATTCAAAATCAGTTATTGTTTAATAGATTATTTTTATAGAAACTTAATTGTAAACTAAACAATAGATATAATTAATTTAATAGTTTGTACTATAGAGTAAATAATTGAATAGTTTTTTTTAAAAAAATTGCAAATATTATAAGATATATATTTTAATAGAATGAATGTTCCAGGTAGCAAAATTATTTATACTTTTTTTCACAAATTTTGATGTTTAATATGCATTTGTTTACTAATTGTTTAGTTTATACAATAGGCAAAATAATATATACAATACTTTTTTGGTTTATATTTCTAATTTTAAAACATTTTTAAAACAAATAGATTACCTCAGAGTGACACTGGTCGAAATTTTTTAATATGATAGGCCGATATTGAGAAGATTATAGACAATATGTAACAAACCAAACATTATAAAATCGGGTAAAAGATATTCGGCTAATTAATATAACCATATAAATATCTGCTATCCGATATCTTGTTGACATATTAATTTTTTAAAATATAAACCAAAAAAAGGCCGATATTATTAAGGTTGATATAACAACTAAATATCGGCTTACGATATAAACTGATATTCTAATGAACAACTACATTATAAGAAGATATAATACTGAGTAGTTAAACTGCTAATTATAATCAAAA
>QKWP01001702.1:86781-99324 GCA_003550325.1 Gigaspora rosea | reverse complement strand
TTTTGTTTTTTTTGGTTTATTTTTAAATTTTTTTTATTAATTTATTTTATTTCGGCACTTTGCAAGAAAAACAACAACTTTTCAAAACCTTGCGCATGCCAACTACTACTTCCGACACTTTCAAAAACGATATAAAACAAAGAAGCGAAGATAATAGCTAACTGTGGGTGACCAAAAATAAGTGTATAGGGCTAGTTTTTTGTATATAGAAATAGAATTAGATGCGATGAAGTATGAAAGTAGTTTAAAATATTTGTAATAATGTAAAAATAATACGTAATATATAATAAAGTATGTAATATTAATTAAAAATATATATTTAATAAATGTAAAATATAATATATAATAATAATAAATAAAAAAATAAAAATTTTATAATAAATTGCGAAATTCTGTAAAAAAGCATGATTAGGTGAATATGTATATCTTTTATTTATTTTTTAAAAAATTTTGAAAATTTGCGAAAATTTGCAAAATGTTGCGAAACAATGTGAAAACATCACAAAACATGCAAAAATCTTACTCCTGCGATCCTGCAACCCCAAAGGGGCATTTTTTTTATTTCGCATTGTATCATAAGATTTTCGAAATATTACGGCAATAACTTATATAAGATTATGTATATATCTGCTATAGCATAAACTTACGTAATTATTACCCCTACATAATACTTTGAACTAATCGTAAGATTTTTGCAAGTTTATGCTCGCGTAAAAACTTGCAGAGGTTTACACATATTTTTTTTTGCTAATGTATGATATGGTTATACAAAGTTAATCTACAATCTATTTTATATGAAAATGAAAATATTGACACCCTACCCTTAAAATTTAAAAAATAGTTTTTTAGACAAAATTTAAAGATACAGTAAACCTTTTTTATAATCACAAATTTGTTAACATATATACTTTTTTTAAAAAAGTGTTTATAAAAAGGTTGTGCTTTTATAGAAGTATTTTTTTAATAGTAAATTGGATTTTAATAAAAATGTAATATAAGTTAGAAAAGATTTTTATTATAATATAATTATAGTAGAGCAATTGTATAGGGTTGACTATATAATTAATTTTTTAAAAAATTTTTATTTTTGTTATACAAACCTGATCTATATATTACACCTAATCTTAAATTTTAATTGGTTAAAATGCCCTAGTACTATAGTGCTATAGTACTATAAATTAAATCTCTAATATTTATTAAAAATAATTTATATATCATATATGCAATATTGTCATATTTGCTACAAATCATAAAATCAAATATAATATAAAATCTAAACAATTAAAATAATCTGTTTTTTTTATTAGTTAGAGTTAGAATATAGTAAAAATTGTATTTATGAATAAAAAAGGGTTTTATAGTAAAATTTTGCAAAGAATTTTTTTGTTGAAATTTTAAAAGTAAATCTTCAGATCAATTGCATAGCAGTTATGCTTTAAGGTTGCAAATCGCAAGATTACTGGTTCAAGTTCACTTAGTGGTAATTTGGATTTGATGGTCAGAACCCGATTTGAAATAACTGAAGTTACAAAATGTAGTAAAGGCTACAGATACTTTATAAACTTGTGGTGCTACTTTTCAGTTATAGACAGAATACCAATACCAATAGTTACCATAATGAGAAAATAGAAATTACTATTCTTCGAATAGAAGTTGAACAATAATCTAATGACTCTCAGCTATGGGCAGGTAAAGCTATCAGGGTTGTCATACTAGCCATGAAGAAGGATATCAGAAACTAAGATACTATGAGAATAAGGGATCCAAAACATTGCAGAGGTTTAAGAGTAGGGTGAACGTAGATCATTTCTAATAGTAATCATATTGTAATCATATTAAATCATGCGATTGACCAATCAGGATTGTAAACAACATGATCTGACCAATCAGAATTAGCGATTTTTTGTGCTACCTAATTAAATTTAGGCCTACCTAAGTTTTTTTTATCAATATATGAAGGTGGATTTTTTCAAATATTATGAGTTCTAGAATTTTACGATTATAAAAATAAAGGCTCATTCTATGTAATACCAAATTTTTGTTAAAATTGGTCACATTTCTAAAAAGTTTATCAGGGGCATGTGTTTAATTTCTATATAAATTCTTATAGTACCACGTAGATCATATGAAAATTGATCTACGTTTACCCTACTCTTAATAGTAATGCTCTGATCCCAGATATTGGGCATGGTTATAGTGTAATATGGACTAGTATATCCAGATCATAATGATATGGCAGGAGGAAAAAAAAATTCGAAAAGTAGTTTTATATATTCAATTTTAAGTTAAAGACATGCTATTTATTATATAATTTTTATCATAGATACATGGTCAGAGGTAGTGATCACATCACGTCTATATATTATATTAATTAATCAGAATTAGATAAAATGATCACACCATATATGGGTAGAGGTGACTACTAATTAAAAAATATTACATAATAAATGGCATGCCAGGGCATGCCCCTTATATATTAAAACAAATATTTGGTTTGAATTTTTGATTATATAAAAAAAGTACCATTTATTATCTTATTTTTTGCTACTAAGAGACTACTCTCTCTTTCTACCTGATTATTAAATACTGCAATTTGATTGGCTAAAATTATTAAAATTTTAAAAATTTTTAAATTTTAATATTAAATAATTTTTGAACTAGTAATCCTTTTTGGATAATTTTACTACTAAAATGTTTGTTTCAATAAGACAATTTCAAAAGCCTAAAATCATCAAAATCCAATAACAGGATTCTGAGATTATTATAGATTTGTATTGCTTTAATTATACAGTCACTCCTCTCTAATTCAAACCTCTCTAAACCAAACACTATTACTAGTAAACTTTTTCTAAACCAAACAAAATCTTCTAGATATTTGTAAATTTTATTATAAAGTTCAGATAGGCTATATATAGCTTTTTGAAAACTGAACTTTTTCAAATTTTTACATAGTAAAAAAAAGTAGTCCCAGTAGTTTGAAAGAGTTGACTGTATTATTTTTGTATTAAATTATTATTAAAGATCTTATAAACTTTAAGGAAATTGTTAATTTACACCACAGATGATTATCACCTGTAGTCAATTTACCAATTAAAATTCAGGATCAGGTGTAATATGTAGATTAATTTTTGTGTAACAAAACAAAAAATTTTTTAAAAAATTGCTAAAATTGCTTCTAATCTAAAATTTGTCTATGAAACTACTTTTTTTTATGCAAAAAAAAAATTCCTCGCTAAATTTTGGTATAAACTATGCCTTCTGCACCATCCCAGTTTTCACCTTTACCCTAATATTAAAGAGATTTGATTTTTATTTAATAAAAGTTGTTTGTTTTGTTTATTTTTTTATGCATTGTAGATCACAGGTGATAATCACCTGTGGTGATTATTAGTTATTTTCAAACTTTAATATTAAATAATTTCTAAACCAGTGATCTGTTTTAAATAATTTTACTACCAAAATACTCATTTCAATGAGATAATTCTAATGAACCTAAAATTGTTAAATTCTGATCATGGGATCCCAAGATCAGTATTAGGGTTCCAAGCTCTGACCCAGATAACCGTGTAACTGATAACCTGACCCGACAAAATTACTATCCGGATCATATTTTTGACAAACCGGATTAATATCATAAACGAGTCACCCGTCAATAAGCGGGTCAACCATTGATAAACGGGTTACTCGTTAGTAAACGGGTCAAACTGTCAAACCAAAGATCATCTAAGATATCAAAATATCTTAAATCTTTTCCCACATTATCGCTTTGCAAACTTTTTTTCTAATATTTATTGTCCGAATCATAATGAAATCAGATTAGAATGTATGGCAAAAGTATACTTCTTCATCATATCCATCACGTTGTAATTTTGTAGAGTGATCGTTGTTATAAAGACCTTTGCCGGTTGTTGTTACTCTACAAATGTTGTTACACATGATCTTTAATTTTTTGTGGGTGCGGGTTTCTATTTAACCCACTTATACTTGTTTAATTTAAACACTACTCTAAAATTAACCTCTAACCTTAACCCTAACCCTAAAAAATGTGGCCCAAAAAGTTTTATTTTCGATAGCTTATTTCATTTTAATCCGTTACATTTATTATTCTAAATATTTAAAAAAATGTTTATGAACCTTGACTATTTAATTTTATTTATTCATGTTAATTTAGGTGAATTCATTAATATTGACTATTGAATTTTCCATTCAGGCTAATCGGTTATCCAGATTATAACCGGATGACCCATATTAATCGGGTATCTGGTTTTAGTTTCGAGTACCTGGTTGGGAAAGATGATTGACCCGGCGGGTCACGGGTGGGATTTTCAAACCGGTTTGGAACCCTAATCAGTATAGATTTGTTATTTTAATATAAAATATATTAAATCTAGTGTTTTGACCCATGTGTGTGTTACCAGGACCCTAGATATATAGTACAGAAATCATATGGGAGTGAGTTAGTAGAAAAGGGACAAATCATTTTTAGTAAAATTTTTTTAATTTTTAAATTAAAATATCTTGACAACTATTTAATCAAATTTGCTAAAAATTTTTTTATTTTAATTTTGAAATTATATAGAATTAAAATAAAAAAAAATTATTAATTTTATTAAAATAGTTGTTAAGATATTTAAGCTTAAAGTCAAGAAAACTTTTACTTAGAAAAAATTTGTCCCTTTTCTACTAACTTATCCCCATATATTACACATTTCAGCAGGTGGCAATCAATTAATCGACAATCACTTCATCGACATAACATTTCACTGACAATTATTCACTGAAAGTTCATTTACTGACAGTTTATTTCACCAAAGCTCATTTCACCAACAAAGTAATTCTGGTTATTGTCATTAGGGTTAGAGTAAAATTAGATAGAATTAGAGCCAAAGTTAGGGTACTTTTTAAAAAAAAACTTGTTGGTAAAATGAACTTCGGTAAAACAAACTGTCGGTAAAATGAACTTGTCAGTAAGTATTTGTCAGTGAAATGTTATGTCGGTGAAATGATTGTTGGTGAAATAATACAAACTCCATTTTAGCAAAAACCTCTGAAATTTGAAAAGCAGAAAAACAGTTTTTGGTAATTATTTTGGCATCCAGTGGTCCAATTTGAATGAACTTTTTTTTAAAATAAAGCTTTTAGTGAGGCACATTTAACAAAAAAAAGTTCATTCAATTCTGACTACTAGATCAAAAGTTTTTTAAGTAAATATAGGTTTGTTATTTTTAGCAAATTAGGTCAAAATTGGCCAAAATTTAATTATGATTTATATGAGAGATGTTTGGGGTCTTGTGTTACCTGGATCACCTACAGGTAGGTGGATGACCTGGGTCAAATTGTAATAGCCTGGATAAGAATGGGTAAGTCAACCTGTGGGTGACCCGTAGATTGATCCACAGGTAACCTGTAGATCAACCCATGGGTATCCAAAAGCAAAAACCCGATATTGTCCGGTGCGAAAATGATGATACACCAAAACTAAAATTTATTTTGTCTATATATAAAAGTTCTTCAATTTTAAGTATTTATTTATAATTTTTTTATGTCAAATAAAGGAAGATCTAAGCTACATTTTGATATAATTTTTATTATTATTTTATAGTAAATTTATTTTATTATAAATTTTTTTATAAATCCAATTTTTTAAAAAAAAAATTGAAAAAAATTTTTATTTTTAAAAAAATTATATTTTCGCCATCAATATGCATCTTTATAAGCTTGTACTACGCAAGTGCATTGCCATGCATATGCTAAATATATAGTTAAAATTTTAGCTTAATTGAATTAGTAGTTGTTAAAATATAAATAAAAACTAATTTACTATAACAAAGTTATACAAATTGCTATATATAGTAATTTTATATATAGTAATTATCATTAAATTTTTAAAAATTTATATTTTAACAACTACTAATTCAATTAAGCTAAAATTTTAACCACATATTTAGCATATATTTAACAATGTACTTGTACAATATAAACTTATAAAATTGTAAATTGGCAACAAAAATATATTTTTTTTAAAAGGAACTTTTTTGCTTTTTTTTTAAAAAAATACTAAATTTTAAACAAATTATTTTACAACAAAATGTTTATTAAAATATAATAAATATTATATTAAAAGATAGTTTAGAACTTGTTTTATTTAGTATAAAAAAATTATAGATAGATAATAATTAAATTAAAAAACTTTAATATATCGATAAAATTAAATTTTTAATTTTAGTATATATATATTTTAGCATTAAACAAATTGAAAAAATAAGTAATTAACAAAATTTTTTATAAAAATAAAAATTTTTAATAAAATTTACATAAAAATATTACTCAAAACATATATTATAAATAAATTATTTAAATATTTATATTAAATTTTAAAAAAAATTTTTATTATGAATGGGTTGGTGTATCTATCTTTTTGCACTAGACAATATATAATATTAAATAGCTCTTGATCTACTGGTCTGTTTTTTTTTTAATGATTTTACTACTAAAATGTTCGTCTCAATAAGTCAATTCTAACAAGCCCAAAACTATTAAAATCCAATCACAGGATCATAAGATCTCTAAAGTTTTGCATTATTATATATATATATATTAAAATTTATATATATAATAATGCAAAACCTTAATGCTTTTAATTTTAAACTCAAGTTTACTAAAGAAGAAAAGTTTGTGCAGTTTGAAAATGAGGTAGTTCAAGCTGAAAATATAGAGACAACTACTCGTTTTTTGGGAGTATGGCTAAATAGAAAGATGAAGGAATCTTTAGTAAAGAAAAAAGCATGTGATATAGTAAAACAATTCACGATTGCATTAAATTGAAAAAAACTTTCTTTAAGCCAACTGGTTTACGTCAATAATAGGTGTTTACTCCCAAAACTTAGGCACATCCTACAGCTCTCTACTAAGGCTCTTAATAGCATATACCAGCCTTATGTCTAAATAGTTAAGCATAAACTAGATATTACACAAAAGGTGGGTAATTACATTGCCCTACACAAAGGTTTTTTAGGATGTAAGCTTTTGGCTTAAGAAATTGTAACGAAACAAGTAAAAGGTCACCAAAAAAGATTAAATACCAAAGGTAGCCTGATAGAGCTAACGATTATAAGGGCCAAACAATGTTTTTGAGACTCATGTATAACAGAGAAAACATGGCCAGAAATGGATGGAACTTGGCTTAAAAAAATCTGAAAGGACAATTTAACCTATATATCTCTGCTCAAAGCATGGTCTGACGTTATTACCTTTCAAATGAACTGACTTTCTATGTGTATTAAAAATAAAGGAACAAAGATAAGAAAGGTAGTGGGTGTAGAGCTCTTTCTCAAAGCATACAAATTATTAAGCAGAATAAAGCTGTTCTTTATAGAGCAGCTGCTTGATAAAAAGATAGAAAATTTATTTTCGTGGCAAGAGCTTAAGGTAGTCAAGAGATTACCAAATAGAAGCAGAAAGGCAAATTGGTTCATAAAGGTAGAGAAGTTACTTTTAACAGACGATACATCAAGACATATAAAGGGTTTTCAATTAGGGTGCCTAGCAACCCTTTAACCTTGAAATGGAAGTTGAATAGGGTTTCCAAGGATAAGAGAAAGAATGAAGTAATTTGTTTCCACTCATTCCAAAGCGGTAAAATTAATATTGGCAAGGTCTTGGAGAAGAGAGGAAAGTTCTTCTTGGTTTAAACTAAAGATATACATGCCCAAGCTAGTATGAGCAAAGGAACAAAGATAGGAGTAGAGTATAGTGAGTCTGTTAAAGAAGAGTACAACGTGTCAATACATATGAATAAAGCAATCGGTGTTATACCTAATTCAGTAGTGCAAAATCCATCAAAATACAAAACTCTTTTGAGCCAATTAAGAACAAACAATGAAGAAACCGAAGAGGGTTTTGTATCAGATGACCTTTTTAGCACTGTAGATAGAGTCATTATCCAAGATCACGTGGTAGAACTTATTCATATACAAAAGCTAGGTTCTAGTTTGATAAATATGCTTTAGTCAATATTACTGTTTGTTAGCGACAGGTAATATTAGTTTTCAAGTATATACCGATGGTTCTTTAGTCGAAAAGGATGGGAGGAAAGTTATGGGAGCCAGTTGGATATGGCTAGATTCCCTTAAAAATTCAAAAATCGTAGAAGGGAATATAGGATTTCCTTCATTAATGAAGGCAGAAATAGTAGCAATTTGGATAGTTTTATAAGTAGCACCAAAAAAAGTAAATATAGTTATTAACACAGATAGTGTGGTGGCAATTGCAAGTCTGGGTTCAAAAATGCAGTTAGAGGCATTTCACCGATGAAGTAAATGCAAAAGTTATAGTCTAATTACGAAAATTCACAACTTTTCGCAATCAAAGAAAATTGTATTTAAATTTAATAAAATCAAAGATCATAGCAGAGAGAAATGGAACGAAGAAGCAGATAAGTTGGCAAAAAAAGGGACAGAGCTCGCCAAGTTAGAGAATTTGAAGCTAGAGAACAATATAAGGCTTGATGTTATTCCTATAGATACATTAAAATACCACTTCATCTCTTTATTAAGCGAATCTTTGAGTTTAAAAACTGGCTTGGATTTTTGATTTTCAAGAGCCATAAAGTATGTTGAACCAACCGAAAAGGTTGTTAAGCACTCTTAGCCATTGTTCTGAAAAGATTTAAAGGAAAAATGAGAATCAGATATAAATCAATGAAAACAAGCAGAAGAGTAGCTTTTATATTGAAGTGCTTAACTAACGAAGTATCAACATTATCAGTTCTCAAGTAAAGAAGATCAGATATCTATTCCGAAAGCAACTGCATTCGTTGCAAACAAGAAGAGAAAAAAACACTCGACCATATAACCAAATGCGAAAGTTATATATTGTATTGGTTTAATATTGAGAGAGCAGCTTTCTTAATCGCACAAGAGAATATCTCACAAGAAATATTCTCAGAAGTTGGCAGAAATAAGTTAAGGAGGGCCTTATTTGGAACAAGTAAAGCTGAGGTTCAAGAGCTTAGAAAAAGCATAATCCGGGGTCTTTTTTTACAAAAGGTGTTAACAAGACTTAGAATCCTTCTGGATACAAGAAAGGCAATGCTAGATTTTGTAGAATGTTACAAAGCTTTAGTAGAGAATAGTTTTCATGATATAGTTTGGCAAACCTGTTGTGTTACAGTAGCAAAATGGAAGTCTCAATTGGGTATCACAAGAGAACAAAAAAGAAGGAAACGAGATCCACACATTGGGAATGAAAATAAAAGAGCCGTTCATTCATCTAAGATGGCATTCCAGGTCCGTCCAATAGTGTATTAGTCATAAATACAGATGAAGAAGTGCCAAATCGGAAAGAAGAAATTGAAGATAAAAAGAGGAGTTTGTTGGAAGAAATGATAGAAAATTTTATATTTAAAGGCATTAAGCCTTTTTGGATTAGTTTTTGACAGAGCTAACTGCAATCTCTAGTTTTCTGTTGAAAACTAGTGCGACAGATCGCATCTGGGTGTCTTAGGATAGCCGAATGATGCCAGACTTGCAATTGGAGGGTTTAGTTATACAAATCTTAGATTAGTATTTAAACTTATTAATGTAGCAATGACAAGACTGTCAAAGAATATAAAAAAAAAATAATACAAAACCTTAATGATCTTGTGACCCTGTAATTGGATTTAATAATATATATATTATACAGTCAACTTTTTCTAATCCAAACTGCCGGGACTGCTTTTTTTTACTATGTAAAAATTTGAAAAAGTTTAGTTTTCAAAAAGTTATATATGGTTTATCCAAATTTTACAATAAAATTTACAAATGTTCTAGGAGATTTTGTTCGATTTAAAGAGAGTTTAATAGTATTCAGTTTAGAGAGGTTCGGATTAGAGAGAGGTGACTGTATATATATTATATATCATAATTTAATATATATTATATATAGTATATATAGATATGATCACCACGTATCCATGGTCAAAATTATATAATAAATGGCACGCCCCTATATATATATACTAATTTATTAATTTATAAATTTGTATAATATATAAATTATAAAATAAAAAATTAGTTTAGCTTAAAATTTGAATAAGAGTAGCTTTAGGGTTAAAAAAGATTATAGTTTATACTAAAATTTTGCAAAAATATTTTTTGTTAAAATTCTATAAACTTTTATATAATCAGAATTTTAAGATATTAATATATGTATAAATAGAAATTATAGATAGTCTTATCACTTCTGATTATACATGTTGGCAAAATCCCAAATTACTATAGTTTGGGATTTGTTCGCGCCCAAATCCCAAATATATCCCAAATTAATTTCTCAAAAACTTAATTAATAATCTTTGTTTAAACAAATAGTAGATATTCTTATTGTTATAGATAACATATTTGCAAAATTTTAGGCCTACTTTTTTGATTTAATTTTTTACAAATAGCAATTGTTTTTTTTGAATTTGGAATTTGTCTGTATTTTGCCAGCAAGTATACTTCTGATACATGACATATTTTATAATAATTTAAAAAATTTATAGTTAATATTTAATCTAATAATTTTTATTTTAAACTATAATTTTGGGAATATATATTATAAGATTAAGCTAAAAAAATAAATAAATTGTATTTTAATTAAATATTTTTCTTTGTCAATTTATAGATTTATAACAATAGTAATATAGTTAAATTATATCTTTATTAAATTTTAATTTTTTTTTATCAGTAATTATAAATCAAACCAGTGGTGTTAAACACCAGTATGCAGTGTAACATGAGATCAATATTAAAAAAATAAACAAAAAAAAATAAACAAAAGCTAAAGTTGATATATGTTAAGTAGAGCAATAGTTAGGGTTAGAGTAAGGCATAGTATATAGTAAAATTTCGCAAGGAGTTTTTTTTTTAAAAAGAAAAGGTGGTTTCATAGATAAAATTTTGAGTTAGAAGGTATTTTTTAAAAAAAAAGCAAAACAACAAAAATTTTATGTTACACCTGATCTTTATGTTACACTGCATTTAAAAAATTTGATTAGTGAAATCATTGTGGTGTTGAGCACTAGTGGTGTGATTTAGTAAACCCGTTTTTTATTATGCAAACTATATATAATTTCTAAGACAAAAATGTTGATAATAATATTTTTTAGGCAATTTCTATTTGGACACTAGGTGTATTAACTTAGTTATACAAAACAAATATAAAAGCCAATCAAAAGAATTAAATGCACTTTGTAGATCATATACAGATCATTTTTTGTACAATAAAAATAAAGCAAAAAACAAAATATTAATAATATCTTGAAATTTTGTCTATAAAATCATCTTTGGAGCTCTAATAAAAAAAATTCTTCATGAAATTTTGGTATAAAAAATGCCTCTATCCCATCCCAGGCCTTAACTCTAACCCTAATATTAGTAAAAATTTTAGTTTATTTGATAAAAATTATTTTATTTACATGTTATGCAAACACCCATGTTTAATATACTAGGTGTTAAATTAGTTTTTTCTTATTTTTTTATATATAAAATAAAATTTTTATAAATTTTAAAATTTTAAATTAGTATAATTTATAGAATTTAATATTTTTGTGCATGTGCACAGTAGCGCACCTTATATGATTTGGTGTAATGTGAAATCAAACCAACTAAAATAACCTGTTTTTTTGTTAGTTAGGGTTAGGGTGAGGTTGGAATAGTATATAAGCAAGAAAAGAAGTTTTATAATAAAATTTTGCAAGATATTTTTTATTGTTAAAGCACAAATAGTGGTTTCATATAAGCAAAATTATGAGCCACAAGCGATTTTTTAAAAGATCACTATTTTTTTTTGATTTCATATTGTATCCGATCCTACGATCTGATTGGTTTATCTGATGGGTGCGTTACAACGCATATGCGCTAAATTATATAAACCTAATTTATAATCTAAATATTAGTAAATATGAAAAATATTATAATTTTTAATCTAAAATATAGCAGTCATCCGATATGTCACATGTAAATTTCATATATATGTAATTTTAAAAAATTATATAAAATTACTATAAACTTTGAAGCAATAATGTTTTTCAATCTACATATTAACTTAAAATTAAATTTCGCAATTATATAGAGCAAAAGGAGATGAATAAAAAACCCTTTTTTGCCAAGCCACATTTCCGCTATTTTTGCACAAAACAAAAATATAACTTCGCCAAAAACAAATATTTTTTAATTTTAAGATAGTGAGTAAAATGTAAAATCATGCCCTGAACAACTTTACTTATGCGACCAAATTAGGTTACCTTGTAAGAAAAATAAGTTGTCTATGTAAAAACGTTAAAATTTTTGACTTTGCAATATAAAACTTTTTTTTTTATTAGATAACCAGAACCCCGAACAATCTATGTAAGATTATATTTGAGCATCATAGTAACAATTTTTTTGGTTAGCCATTTTGGTTCGGTATATATAAGCTATATTTCACATATTAGATAGAACTTTTACTCATTTTTAACTTTTTTTAAAATACAACGTTTCTTAAAAAAAAAAAAAACAAACCGTTTTCTAAAAAAAAAAACAA
>QKWP01001702.1:62885-86679 GCA_003550325.1 Gigaspora rosea | reverse complement strand
AAAATAAAAAAAAAACTTAAAAAAAAAACTATTTCGATCTATTTTTACCCCTCTTTCTTTTCTCACCCTTTCTTTTCTTTTCCCCTTTCTCCCTTTTCCCCCTCTCTCCTTTTTCTCTCTTTCTCTCTTTTTCCCTTTCTTCCTTTTTTCTTTCTTTTCCTTTTATCACTCTCTTCCTTTTCCCCTCTTTTTTTTTCCCTTTCTCCTTTTTTTCTTCTCTCCTTTTTATCTGCTGGTTTACTATTATAGCCCAATTTTTCATTAGCATATTTCAAATATAATATTTATAAAAATTACCCCATTAGCATTCTTTCAAATATACCTATTTTGCCATTTAGCGGGTTTCAAATATAACCTTTTTCTCCAATACCTACTTTTCAAATATAATCTTTTTTAAAAAACGGCCCTCCATTAGTTATTTTTCAACTATAACCTCATATAGATTGTTTGAGGTCCTAGATAACCTACTTTGGGCACTTAAGCAAAGTTGTTTAGCACATAATTTTACTTATATTTGAAATCAAACTGTGTTTTTTGGCTATTTACTAGATGAAAAATGAGGTCTAAGTTAGAAAAATTTTTTTTTCTAACTTCGACCCTATTTTTTACCTAATAAATGGCCAAAAAAACGCATTTTGACTTTAAATATAAGTAAAATTACATGCTGAACAACTTTGCTTAAGTGCCCAAAGTAGGTTACCTAATAAAAAAAAAAAGGTTTATATTGCAAAATCAAAAATTTTAAAGTTTTTATATAGACAACACATTTTTCTTACAAGGTAACCTACTTTGATCACATAAGTAAAGTTGTTCAGAGAATGATTTTACATATACTTATTATCTTAAAATTGGAAAATATTTGGTTTTGGTGAAGTTATATTTTCGTTTTGTGCAAAAATGGCAGAACTGTAGCTTGGCAGAAAAGGTTTTTTATTCATCTCTTTTTGCTCTATATAATTGCAAAATTTAATTTTAAGTTAATATGTAGGTTGAGAAACATCATTGCTTCAAAGTTTATAGTAATTTTATATATAATTTTTTCAAATTTCATATATATAAAATTTACATCTATTACATACACTAGTGTATAAAATCTGGAAAAAAATTTTTGTGCACATGTGCACATTGGAAAAATTTTTTTGTGCACACTTTATAAAATTTGTGAAAAAATTGTGCACACCCTATATATTAATTAAAAAAAATCTTTATACACATGTGCACATCCAATTTAAAAAATTGTGCACATCCAATTTAAAAAATTGTGCACACAAAAAAAAAATTGTGCACATGAATTTTATTCACTAACATACACCAAATTGGAAGTGATGATATTAGGAAATGTAGTAAAGTAGTGGACATGGGAACACTGACGGTTGGTTGGGAAAAAGGAATGTCCAAAACCAGGCTAGCTATATAAATGGGAGTATAGTAGGCTCTGATAGATTTAGGTTATGGATAAAATAGTCCAAGTTTCGGTACTTAGTAGATAGTATAAAAATTGTAAGCAATACATTGTAATGATTAATATACACTCAATAAAGTCCAAAGGCATGACCTCACCTTAACATTAAAAAAAAAAAATAAATAAAAAAAAATAACATTTACATCTAATATTGTGTAACAAATCGGATGACTGATATATATATGGGCCCTCAAAAGTAGAAACCAGACAATTTGACAATTTTTTAAAAATTAACCTGTTTGATTGATCAGGTGTAAAATTTAAAGCCCAAACTTTTTTACTTAATAATGAATGTCTGATCACTTAATAAATTTTTGTGATACAACAGTTAAAAGCTTTTGATACTATAATCTAAAAATAAATTTACTGAGATTTTAAAAGCAATCTATAGGTCTACAGATCCAATAATCCTGTTTAAACAGATTTGTTAATCATGAATATACTATTTTTAGATTGTTTTGATTTTGTATAACAAAATAGTTTTTGCCGATTTTCTCAAAATCCATGATCTGCCAAATTGTCTGGTTTCTACTTTTGAGAACCCATAATAAGTTAGTAAAATTTATACTGTAATTAATAAAATTTTAATTAATCTCAGCTTAAAATAGAAGTTAAAAGAATTATTTTTTATATTTATATATAATTAAATATTTAATATTTACAAATTTTAGTGCTTGGATCCAGATACTAAACCGGATATCCGGATATATATCCCATTTCATTTTCTCTAATCTGAATTTATATCCGGATATGTGTTAGTTATCCGGTTTATAATCTGGATTGTATTCGGATTTACAACTATCATAAATTTTGGGATACCTAAAAATTTTTTCATTTTGCAGAATTTTTTGTTTTGTCCGGTAAATTATCTAACTACATCTCTGTCTCTCGAAAATAGCAATATAGTTTCCGGAGAGTTAAGTAATTAGCGGAAAAAAAGAAAGGATTCAGGAAACAAGAAAATTTTTAGATATCCCAGAATTTATGATAATTGCTATAATTCTAAAATTTTTTTTTTTTTATAAATGATGCCGGTCAAAATTGAAAGGCTTGACAAGTTGGACAGTGTTAAATTATGTTATTTAACATGTCGAAAATTTTAAATTTATACGAGTAACATTAGATACTCCATATACTATGTGAATCAAATTAATGCAAATATCCTGCTTTACAGTTATTTTCGTTTCCCTGAATCTTTTCTGCTTCGTTCAGTAAATTATCTAACTCTCCGGAAATTACATCACTATTTTCGAACCTTCAGTCTGGGGCAGCGATATAGTTTCTGGAGAGTTAGGTAATTTACCAGAAGAAATAGAAAAGAGTTCAGGAGAGAAAATTTTAGATTAATCTGATCAAAGTCACGTTAAACTTCTCTGATTGGCTGATATTGATTAGCACATAATATTCGGATAAAAATTCGGATTTATAACAGCTAAAATAAACATCTGGATTTATTATCCGCTTTACAAAAATAAAATCTGTTATCCTTTTTATATTCGGATACATCCGGATTTTGTAATCCGGATCCAAGCACTAACAAATTTATAAATTTTTAATCTAAAATAGATATTAAATTTACTATATAAACTAGTAATTTTTACATAATAAACTAGATTAAATTAATGTTTTATTTTTGTTACAGTGCGCGACACTTAAAGACTACACAAACTTTAAAAGCTAATAACTTATAATCTAAAAATGATATTTTAAAAAGAAGGCCACTATTTTATAGCTAAATTAATTTATTACATCTTAACGGCCTTATTTTTTAAAAAGATATTATAACTTTTCAAAATATAAAAGTTTTTACCAAGACTTTTTCCGGTAGTTTTGTCTTATTATTATTGCTTTAAAAATATAGTATTTTTATATGATACGTAAAAATCTAACCAAAAATGGAACAAGTCACATGTTTTGGCTTCTTGTTATTGGCTAATTTTAAAATTATTTTTAAAATTATTTTTAAAATATTTTTTATTAATTAATTTTTGACCAATCAAAATACAAGAAATCAAAAAAGTATCAAATTTCAATATGAAATTTTTGAAAATGGGACAAATCACGAGAATGTAGTCTTTAAGTGTCTTGCACTGTATAACTTTTTTTTTTACATAATAACTTTAGTTGAAATTTTGCATATTTTTTCTTGATAGTTACAACAAGCTACTTGTATAGTAGCACAAAAAATACTTAAATTTGATGGGTTGAGCTTTAAATATATTAAAAAATTAATTTTTGTAATTTTTTATTTTTAAAAATTGAATATTTTTGAATTTTTTTTGAAAAATATTAAATTAAAAAATAATAAATTTTTTTTTACAAATAAATAATATAAATACTCATATATTATATATATTTTTTTGATTGCTAAGTAATATATAAAAAATTTAAGATATTATATTTATTTTAAAATGTGTACGAATTATATATCATCGTTAATAAGAATATTAATATTATAAAACCAATATTATAGTTTTTACTTAAAAAATATATAGTTAAAATTAATATTTAAACAATTTTTAATATTTTAAAAATTAAACAGGCAAATTTGCCTACTAGATAAACTAAAAAATAATTAGAAAATAGAATATATTAAAAATTCAAAATATAACTATTAATTATATAATTTTTTAAATATTTTACTAAAAAAAATGGAAACCATTTAGAGTCCAAAGGACCAAATATAAATAGATTTTTTTATATTATAGCAAACCTAAGCATCAGTTGGATTGGTTTGATTTTTTTATGTTACACTTGATCTAGCTAATTGAGTTTGCAATTTGTAAACACATGTATATCATATAGTCTATACCTTTACTGTAATCTTCTTTGAACAATAAAAATACAATTACAAAATTGCTAAAGGTACATCTAAATTCATATATTTACAAAATATAAAACCAAATTCTAATTTATAGTTAATAAATTCATTTTTTTTTTTGCATTCAGTGATCTTGCCTTTTTTTATTATGAACAGCGCAGTCTTAGCTGCCTTGTACAAATACAAAATGTGACTACTAACGTTCTATATAAAAAAGACTCTCCAAGTGATAGCTAAGTTACCTGCCCAAAGCGATTTGCCATACCAACCATTCGTCTCAATCTGGTTTTAGAATTTATCTCCTGAGTTATATTCTGACAATTACCGACTAGTATTGGATGCCATATCAAGACCGTCTTTCTTTTCTTAAAATTTTAACTTCTTCACAATGAACACATAAAGAAAAATGAGATAAGATAAAAACAGAAACAAAAAAAAATGACAAAATATAAAAGAGAAAGAAAAAAGGGGAAAAAAGGAAAAACAAAAAAAAAGAAAAAACAGAAAAAGGAAAAACAGAAAGAAAACAAAATAAATCTAGATAGGTATAGTCAAAGTCTATACTAAACTCATAAAAATTATACAGTATGTTCTAAAATCTCAGTACTGTATTACAATGAAGAATGTAACTACGTAACCTTACATCTTTTACGAGATCGAAATCTACCAAGCCATAATTTAATTTAATCCCATCTGTTAGATATGAGTCATTTACTGACACCACGTGGTCACTTGACAGCATTGCAAGCACATGACTTCTCATAACTTTGTGCACTAAAGTTTCTATTCTTGAATGTAAACAATGTTGATCTTCTGAAGGAGGTACGCTAAAATCGCCACTTTTTGGAAAAATTACAAGAAAAACCGAGTAGCGGGCAAAAATAAACCAACGTAAAGAGAGTGCAGTAGTTTGCATTATACAAAATAGTAGAGTTGACCAGGTTTCTGCTTCTACTCTGCCACAGCTCCACAGATACTTGACAAAAACTTCTGGTTTTCAGCAACTACTTTTCTTATAGTTCTGTAGTCTTCTACTGGGAAGTCTCAAACCCAAAGGGAACTTCTATTTCAGCTCTATTTCAATTATTCTGTACAGTTCAAGGACTCATCAAGCTCTAAACTTTTTATTCCAGTTGCTACAAACGAAGTCTTGTGTACAGTACACGTTGTACAGTTAATAAATTTAAATATGTTACAAAAACTAATAAATTTAAATATTAAGCTCAGATTTTTGACAACTAAAAAAGCTTTGTATATATTCCAATTAAACTATTAGTAATAAAAGTTTATTTGAATTTAATACAATAAAGCAGTTTAAGCAAAAAAAAATATTTTTAGTAACTTTACTCTTTAGTATAACTTTTCATAAACAAATAATAAAGTATATAATTTTCCTGCCATTTATTATATAGTATGTCAAAATTATATTATTAATTTTAAAGATATTGTAATTAAATTTTGAAATCAAATTTGAAATCAAATTTGAAATCAAATTTGAAATCAAATAATTAAAACAAATACAATCAATTAATTTTTTATTACTATTGTTTTAACAAATTACAGTACTAAATATGTAGTAACAAATAAATTTGATCTAATTATATAAACACATACAGCATATACCGGTATTTTTTTAAAAAAGGCTTTAAATAAAAAATAAACTTTAAATTTTTGTAAATAAAGCTTATAAAAGTTAAAAAGTTTGAAAAGATTATCAAGCCAACGACTTTAGTCAGATGAGTGTATGAGTGTGCATACAGTATGTATTTGAGAAGTTCTCTCAACATTATTACCATAAAAATAATAAGCATTAACGTTAATCTAATAATATCTATATAGATAATTAAAATTTTTAAGAAATATACTGAAATGGAAAATACTTTTGAATCAACTGACAATGCATCATTTTATTTTTTAAGACTTATTGTTATCTAATTCAGCATATGTAGTAACGCCCAATAGAAAACTTTAGAATTTTATTGATATGGCTTAAATTTATATACGTATAATTTTAATTTTTGATTTTTTGATTTGCATTATTTAAATACTAATTAAATTTTGAAGAGTCAAATTTTCAATACGCATTTTATTCAATTGTCTAAAATTATTATCATACATATCTCAAAGCAAATACTACTATTAAAGATGGCAAAAAGTACGTACGCACGTATGAACTGTACGTACAGAACGTGCGTGCCAACACGTCACGGTCAAATGTAATGCGGGAACACACATTATCAGGTTTTTTTATCAATGGACGATCGATGAACGCCTTTAATCTTTTATGGAATTCATCATAAGTGAGGTCACGAAGCATCGACAAGGGTTTGGGTATATCTTTTAATTAAGGAACATTGCTATTTTAAGACAACTGAATTATAAAAAAATGAAGTCATAGACATTATGTTATGATCTATGTAATAAAAATAATAAAAATAATAATAATAAAAAAAATATTAAAGAGGGATAGTCAATTATTACAATTTATTACAATTATTATAATATTATTTATTTACATATATAAACATGAAAAAAAAGGACATCTTCCTGACCATATTAACGTTAACGTCAAAAATTATATGTATTCATATGTGACATTACACAAAAAAAATGAAGTCATAAGAATAAGCAACATGTCGATTTGATAAAACCTAAAAGAAGCCTTTGACGTTTAAACTTCCTTTATTGGATTAGCATTTCCTAATACGTCATGGTTAGGTCACATTTTTTTTCTATACGTAGTGAAATTAAGCCAAAACCTTTTTTTTTAACTGTTTAAAAAAAAAAATTTATGTAACGCATTGACTAGGTAAGCCAGGTCTAGAACATTTAGTGTGTGAATTTAAATGCGTGGGTAAAATAGATTAAGAGATTGATAAGTAAGTCTATTGTTCCATTTTTTTCACACCTGTCAGCCTCCGAAAACTTCTTTGGATAAAAAAAAAAATGCAAAAAATGTGGGGATGTTTTTTGTTTTTTTTTTTAGATTAAAAAAAAAATTTTTTTTTTTTTTTTTTATTCAGTAATTAGTTTAATTAGTTAATTAGCTAATCAATTTGTTTTCATAAATATTTATTAACAAAAAAAAAACATTGCGGGGATGTGGACGTATCAGGCACTATGATGATGATCACAATAAATGTGAAAAAATTTTTTTTTTTTTTTGTGGAGATAAGGAAAAACCTTCGGGAGCTTACTAGAAAGTCAATGGATTGAATGAAATTTTTTCCGATTAATTAAATGAGCATAAATGACATTACAATCCATGTATTGTTGAATGAATAATTTTTTAAAAAAAAGCAAATATTCTTTTTAATCTCATCTTTTTTAAGAGATGTATATATGCTATGCAAAAGGTAATATCTTTTGCCGCGTGATATTGGATTTAATTTCACCATTTTCTATAATAACTTCTATTAATCCCTTAAATATCTACGCACGTACATACATACATACATATCAACATATCATTGTAAGTATCACATGATAACACGCGTTCATTTGAGGCGGTTTGCCGGTTAGGCCATTTTTAAAATCGTGTACAGCATGTGCAGTATGTATCTGGTATAATATGTATAGTATGTATAGTATGTATAGTATGTATAGTATGTACTAGCATGTACAGTACATACATATATACAACATATATACAACATATATACAACATATATCATATATACATATACATATAAAGTGACCATTCGAAAAGTAACATTTTTGATTTAATTAATCGTGATAAAAGTTTAAATGTAAGCTTATTCATATGAAAATGAAATTCTCCATTAGAATTTGAAAAAAAAAGATTTTAAAAAAAGCATAAAAAAAGCAGAAATGGTTTAAACCGATTAAAAACAGGTTTTATTTAACATATGAAAACCCAATATTCTCGTTATTGATGCAAAATAAATGAAACAATTTTAAAGCATTAAAAAAGACATATTTAAACAATGGACATCGAAAACGCTAGTAGTAAATAGTAGTAAAATAGATACTAATTCATAAATTATACCTAATATGTAAAATCTAATAACTTTGTGTTAGTTTCACAACAGTCTATTTTTGACATCTTTGACATTGATGAATTACACGAAAAAATAGTGACACCGTTTATTTAAAGGATTTTCTAGATTTAGTAAATTTATGATATTTAAAATAAAACGTCAATTATAGTAATAATCGACCTGTGGCTTGTAACATAAAGTAGTTTTTGAATAACGATAATTCTTGGCTTGTTTTTGTTTTTTTTGTGATACTCCGTAAAAGGTTTCATGTCCTCCTAAACAATTACGTGTAAAAAAAAAAACACAACACTCACACATAACAAATAACATAATTAATAATAGAACATGATGAAATCAGTTAATTTTTTAATAATAGAACATGTGACAAATACGTATTTGGATTTTTTATTAAAACATTTATCGAATGAAACTGTTAACCGTTAAAACATGTATCTTAAAAAGTTTGAAGTTTTAAGGTAGACTTATTTTAAAGTAATTCAGTAAATGAAATATAAAAATCATATGATTATAAACATCAGATAAATCGTACTTATTTAATAACATAATCTTGTAAATGACTATAAAAAATCGAATGATTATAATAAACAGCAGATAGATCGTATGTTAGATCGCATCAAAGTACGGATCGTACGGATCATATGGATCATATGGATCTTACGTGTAGTTAGTTAATCATTCATTTACGATAATAGCCAACAATTAATTGACATGCAAAAATGGGATCGTGCTAAATAAACAAAACAAAAAAAAGACGATTGTCTATAGATCATATTGTCCATGACATTTAGGAGTATCCTGAAACAAGGGATACATATACTACGTACGTAACATATGTAACGTATGTACATTACATACATTACGTATATGATATGCATTTAACTGTTCTAGCAATAGCAATAGCAATAGCAATAGCAATAGCAATAGCAATAGCAATAGTAATAGTAATAGTAATAGTAATAATAATAATGATAGGTGAGGATCAGTTTAAGACAGAGACAGGTGTGATATTTAATGTATTTAATGATATTTAATACTGTAGTTATATTTAGACTTTTCATAATAATGATGTAATAATGTTATTACCGTACGTACGTTGTGATTTTATTTGTGAAAAAAAAAAATTTTTTTTCTCGACATCTGATTCACCTGATTCACCTGATATTGTTACTTTAGTTACACGCAGGCCACTAACGTGAAATCAAAAAACAAATATTAGCCGTTGCGCCAGGTGAAGAATTACTAAAAATGGTATTTTGAAAAATACAAACTATAGAAACTATATAAACTATAGAAACTATAGAAAGACTATATACACAGACTACACAAAACTAATACACAAGACCATAACAGACCATACATAATCATAACGGAATAATAGTTCCTAATAAAACAAAACCAAAATAATGAATTAAATAATACTATTCGTTAAAGTCGGAATTCTAAAGAAAAAACGAACGTGCCACTATCCACGCCAGATAACAATAATAAGTAACAATAACATTACATAAAAGTTTTTCAATCAATTTAACTTTACATTATCGTTCCCTCGTGCCTATGCGCGATTAGTTGTTTTAGAAGCAAATACTGAAATACATAATCATATCATAATCATATCATAATAATAATTAAGGTATGAGATATTATGTATGCTTATTCTCCTGAATTTTCTTATTAATCTTCTCATGACAAGATATTTATACTATCTATAATAAAAAAAAATTTTTTTTTTTTTGTTTACATTAAACGAATTTAAACGAACGTGTACTGTACAGTACAGCAGTATGGTATTAAAATTCTTATTAAAAATTCTTATTAAAATTTTTATTAAAATTATTATTATTAAAATTCTTATTAAAATTCTTATTAAAATTATTACAGTATGATTATTATTTTTTTACTGCATTAAAAATTACGTTAATGTTAATGATGTTAATGATGATTTTTTGTAAATGAAATTTCATAATTGAAATAATGACATTACAGATTACACGTTTTCAGGAACATATGCCACGTTATTGAACATGCTAACTTGAAATATAAGCCACATTTTTTTGCCTAACATCGGATATATCGGATATAGATATATAATTTACAAATAATTTATACTAAAAGTAGAATTTTTTAAGTGTTTTACAATCAAAGTAAAGAAGACAAAAGGACAAAATTTTGGAAAAAAGTTATGATGATCAAATAGTAGTTCAACGAAAAAATGATGAAATGCAAAAAAAAAAAAAAATGAAAATAAATGAAAACAATGGAATTGATGAATTCCCTTTGTTTTCTTTTGATATGATTGGCTATAAATTTTTTTTTTTTCGGTTGAACTGGTTCACACACAAACAAAAAAGATAATTTGTGTAAGGTAAACTGCAAAAAATCGTGGCAAATTAACTCCGCAAATTGATATCAGTCTAGTCCATTCTTAGAATTCTAGTGTAATACCTAGACCTTTTTATCATAAGCTTGGCTAATAAACTTTTGGTAAAAAAATATAATAAATACGTATGTTTTAATAAAAGTTCCAGAGTCAGAACCGGGTTAAAACGCCCAAAATAGAGGTGAGTCAATGAGAATGTTACACTTCATATATTTCATATATAAGCTTTATATAAGCTTCTAATAATATTTACGTATTTTATAGGTTAACTCGTATCAAACATTATTACACATATTATTCAAAAGCAAAAAAAAAAAAAAAAAAAAAAAAAAAAAAATAATAAAAAAAAAAAAAAAAAAAAAAAAAAAAAAGAAATTTAACCAATACACTTGATGAAAAAGTTATAATGATTGGTAGTGACACCTTCTATACTAAGAAAGTTCTTTGTTAAATGATGAAAGAGATTTTTTTGTTGCTTTTCCTTTGTCGTAACCTTGCATCACACCCTTCCTTATATTAATAGCTCGGGCTCTTTATCTTATTTTGTTTAAATGTTTATATTTGGAATTATAGTTCCATTTAGAATGTATATAAGTTAAATGATATGATTTATATTACTATATATATATAAATGAAATGATAAATTTATTATATTTATTATATAATAATAATAACAATCATAAATATAATAAAAAAAACTAATATAATAACTAATATAATATATATCATATTACCGGTATATATATTATATATATATATTATATATATTATAATAAATATAATGCACGTTTTTTTATACAGTTAATTTGAGTTTATTTTAATGTATGCCGTTATTTAACGCATTCATTATAATTATAATATCTAGCACAGCCCCTTTTTTTCCCTTAAACATTATATAAACCCTCATTGCTCAACTTTCGAGAAATTTTAAAAAATATCGAAAGAAAAATTTTTTTTTTACCTTTTCTTTAGTTTATACTCGGCGTTTAATAATAAAAATTTTTTTTTAGCGTGTATATCAAAACACAGCTTTATTATAATAATAATAATAATAACTCTTTTATATACAAATTAATTCTTTTACACACATTACCAACCATACCAACATACCAACTAAACATTATAAAAACAGGTTTTTAAAAATGACATTCCATCAAGTGACGAAACCAACTCTTATCGATGTTCTTAACAATGAAACATCATATCCGTATTCTCTCGATGATTTTGCTACATTTCTAGATCAAACTTATTGTCTTGAAAATCTAGAATTTTGGTTAGCAGTTCGTCAATACAAATATTATTCATATAATTTTTACAATTCAAACTCTACTTCACCAGACCTTTTAACACCAAACTCTTCAACATTATCACTTTCTACATCTGAAATTTATTATGATGATTCATCTTTACGTGGAGATGCACCAGCACATTCCGAATTTCTTAAACAAAAACTTCATGAAATTATTACTACTTTTATTTTACCAAATTCAACAAGAGAAATTAATATTGAATCATCTGTTCGTGAAGATTTATTAACAAATGTATTTTCATATAATAATTATGATCCATCAATATTAGATGTTGTTAGTAATCAAGTATTTGAATTGATGCAAGGATCTAGTTTTGCTCAATTTTTGGTTGAGGCAGGAAATATTGAATTAAGATTTTCAAGTGAAAGTGAAAGTTGTCAAGAAGATTATTCGGAACCATCAAGTCCAGGTGACCAACTTTTTAATAAATTCCGAACTAATCTATCAAAGAGTACTCGAGGAAAACAAAAATTTGGTGGATTAAGATTGAAAGAAAAATACAGAAAATTATTAAATCCTAAATCATCATCTTCATCTTAGTTTTTTTATTATATTTTCTTTAGCATTACAAAAAAAAAAAAAAAAGACAAAAAAAAACCAGCATACATTCTTCATTTGTAATATAACTGCAATTTTTTTTTGTACAGAATATAGACGTGAGCTTTTAATATCACACATCCTTTTTACTATTCTTCTTTATAATCTCTTTTATATTGGTATTTGATACAAATATACAATATATACAATACATACAATGCGTATCCTATATCCGATACCTTTTTTTATCAACTAAATAACGAATTAACAAATTTAACAAGTTACCATAAGCATTTTTTTTCAAAAAAAAAAAAAAATTTTTAAGCAATTTTTAATTAAGCAACAAACATAGAACAGATTTTCATCCCTCCTTTTTTCTAAAAAAACTTCTACATATAGACTTTTTTTTTTTCTTCTTTCGGAAAAATGACCATTTTCCAAACAACTAAAAAAAAATAATGTAATTAACGGTCAAAAAAAAAAAATACATAGATTACTGTAGTTATTGTAGTTACTGTAGGTAGTGTAGGTAGTGTAGGTAGTGTTAGTTTTTAAGCAAAACAAAAAAAAATTATTTGTCTCTAAAAATTGAAATAAAATTTTTTGATAAAATTTTATTAATAATAATTAAAAAGTCTTGCGTGCGTTTTAAAAAAAAAAATGTCTTGAAACATGTACAGTACAATACATGAATATGTATTCTCTCTCTTTCTCTCTCTCTCTCTCTCTAAACGAATTTGAAACAAGTATATATACTCTCTCATTAACGAATTTGAAACGAACCAACTACTTTTCTTAGATTATTGAAACGAGAAATGCTTTCTTATGATTGTGTTACTTAGTTCATTCATTCATTGCACATTAGGTTGGTACGTTACGTACTGTACATATCTGTCTAATATCGTTATCATATGTATTTGTACGTAAATTTTTTTATTCAACTGCATTTCAATCATGCTCACATGATTTTAACTACCTATCGTTATATTTATGTACTGGTACGTACGTACATAAGTACATAATTAAACTAGTTTAACAGTTAATAATAATTAACATTACTAAACAGTAAACGATAATTACTCAACTATATAACTTATACTATATATATAAATTTTTGTTACTAATATAATAATATAACTGATAATTGTTACTAACGAAAATTATTTAACAATTACAAGATATCGGTAATATGTATAAACGTGTTTCCCACATTTCTAATCACAAGGAATGTCTTTTACAAAAATGCAACGTCATATTATTAATAATTTAACGACAATTGACAATAATTTAAACGACAATTGATAATAATTTAATTGAACAATATTAAAACAATATCAAGTCGTTTCTTGTTTCAGGCTAAATTAACTCTCGTGGCTTAGCACGTGTAATAACCGAAAGCCATGTTTTTACACTTCTAAGGGGAGGGATGAGGGGTTACAGTTAATTATGTATTAAAAAAGAACAATTGTAAGAAAAAATATTTCACTTTCTTTATGTCTTTCTTTATGTTTGGATTGGTTCCTTTGAACAACAAATAAATAATTTTTTTTCTTTGAAATCCATATTTGTTCAAAAATATACATTATAAAAATTTTGGAGGTGGCTGAGATCACCGTTTATACTGTTTAATACTGTTTTAATAATGTTTATACTGTTTAAATACTATTTAATATTATAACAATGTTATATATCGAAACAAGAAACAATACCAAGTTTTTTTTTTATAAGAAGAATTGTTTAATTAAAAACACCAATTATATTTTCTCATTCGGCAACTTACCCTGTACAAAGTTTTTATATACTACGTATACATCTCATCTATATATTTATCTATATATCTATCTATATATCTATTATACATTATATATATGTATCTATCTATATCCATCTATATATATATAATATCCATATATATATAATACGTATATCTACATCTATCTATATTTATGTATATACTGTATTACAAAATGTTACAATATGTATACATCTGACAAAGTATATATATGGATATATATATACGCATTGTTGAATAACCTAAAATGTTATCGAAAAAAAAAAAAAAAAAAAAAAAATGGGAAAGAAATTTAATTCGATAACTTAATTAGTTATTAGAAAAGCTAAATAAAGAAATTGAAAGAATATAAAGTTCAATTTACCTAAAAGGTGTTCATTAAAAGATTCAAACCATTTTTTATATTTTCGGATCTTTTTTGATCTTTTGTAAACGAAGGGATACATATAAGTATTGTTCGTAGAAACGAATACATTATTTAATATGTACAGTACGTACGTACATACAGATACATTCTTTTGCCACCGGTGATTTTACTTACTTACTTCGACAGATACCTACATATACCCTTACCGGTTTTGGATCAAAATCCCGACAATGTTAAAATCCCGTCAAGTAAACCAACATTAGGCTAGTATTAACTATAGTTCTGGTCAATTTCTGTTTGTCGTTTATCGGGATTTTGACTATGGATGGGCAAGGTAATAATGTAAGTAATAATTAATTATTTTTTTTTAACGTATTATTATTATTATTATTAATTATTACTTATGACGAATGAATTATTACTTATGATTTTCGACTCAATTAATTTGTTGATCAAATTTGAACTTTACATACATCATTAAATAATTCTTTATTTATTACAAAAAGATATTAGCGTTAACGTTTAGATGAAAATTAGATATAAATACAATATGTTTACGCATCATATAAAAAATTAATTCCATTTTTTTAGAATTAATTTCTTTTAGATTTTTTAATAAGTAAATCTTTTAATAGAAAATATAAAACATTCATTTTATTATAAAAGATTTACTTATACGTAAAAAAGATCTAAAAATCTTAAAAAATATATATAATATTTTTTCTAATTGTTAAATGATAATAACAGATAATCATAAATTGACGTCCGTATTTTAATTATGTAACGGGGAACTATCTACGTTAGCTATCACGATTATCGCGCTGAACATCGATCGAGAATTGTAAAAGTTTATATAACATCTATCTCTAGTTTTCATTTTCATGAATTTCATGAATTTCATGAATTTCATGAAAATCGCACAATGATAAAATGTCCTATGAACCATGTTATGTATATGATACAGGACCCATGATTTTGAATGAATTTTTGAATTTTTTAATGAACATAACCTTACCAAGAAAAGTTATAATCGTATCACTAATGCGTCAATGTACTAAAGTGGCGTAGTTTTTTTTTTAATTGTTGATTAACGTTTATTTTTATTTTTTTTTTTTTTAATGACAAAGAAAAATTATCAAGATGTCTAAGATGTCACTTTTTTTGATTTAATGATGATATGCGGGTACGTACATACCCGATATCGTCATCCTGCAATGGCAGTTCGTTGAGCAAGTTATCGCATAGGATATTACATAAGTTATATAAGATATCGCATAAGAAAAAAAAAATAATAAAGCAAAGCAATTTTTTTTATAATTATAATAATTTTTAGAATTCCCGGGATATAATTTTTTTGATCTCGTTCAAAAATTCTTTTTTTGTCCAAAAATTCTTTCAATCTTTTTATAGAATTCATATACAATTTTTCGTTATTCCACTTAGCGTTAGTGTATAGTATAAAAAGATGATCCAAAAAAAAAAAAATTGAATATCTTGCTTGTGATATACAGGATATACATGTGATAACGTCGGGAACTTCCACTTTAACGCAATCATTTTCATTATCGGTTAAACCCAGATAAAAGTCCGTTATCGCCCAGTTACAATCACTAACAGCTGAGTTATAATCGTCATGATTTTTTTTTAATACGTAATGATCTCTGTGAATACGTATGATTAGTAATCATTAATTTTTTAACAATAAGATCACGTGATAATTAACGGGTGTTCAGTAATTAACGTTAAGCTCGGTATATTAGCATTGATTTTTACCGGATAAAGAAAAGACCCTTTTTTTTTTATATTTAACCTCAGCGTTAGTCATTTCTTAATTTTAGTAATTTATGTTAAATAATGTTACGCGACGCAAGGGTCTACCTTTCTTGTTTACATGCTAACTATAGCTTTTAGAGTCCCTTGCCAATTTTTACAACGCATTTACTAATATGCAATAAATAATCCCTTTCATTAGTATCATTCGTATCATGTATTATTATTCACTTAAACTTTTCAATGAACATTGTACATCTTTCCCAGTCGTAAAAATTCTTCTAATACGTCGTATATACGTGAACTAATATTTACATACATATAATGCATTAATAAAATTTTTTTTTTTGTTTCAATGAATATCTTTCAAGAATTCTTGAATGCGCATTTAGTTGTAAGACTGTCGCGTGAACTTTTTTTTTTTTATTTAAGGAGTGCATCAATCATATCAAACATCATAAGTTAACTGCTCAGCCATAGTCATATAGCATAAAGTACAGTATATAGCATATAGCATATAGCATATAGTATATAGCATATAGTATATAGCATATAGCATATAGCATACATATAGCTGAGATACATGTACTGTACGTACATACGTACATACGTACAGTACGTATAATATTTTTTTCACATATCAGATATTAATCAAATATTGAAACCCGTACATTTTTATTGTTAAGTATATAATATGTATAATATGTGTATATGTCATTCAATCTGGAATTACCTGGATTTTTTTTTTAAAAAAATTTTTATTTATACAAATTCACTGTAAAAAAATTTTTTTTATAAATCTATTTTTAACGGGTTTTTTTGAAAAATAACAATAATTAACCATGTTCTTTTGATCTTTTCCATTTATATGCATTATAGTCAAAAGACATGGTTGATCAATTCTAGCCCATCTAGCCACTATCTAGCCCATGTCTAAATTTTATAATTTCCTTGATAACAATTGGTGGTTAACGTTTTAAACATTTCACATGACACATTATAGACAAATTATAGATCACAAATTATAAATACCTAGACTGGGCCAGCCCTACTTCCTAATTTTACATTAATTTTTAATCGGGGTGTCTGCAATTATGGAACTTTTTTAAATTTAATATTCCGATTGGTTTTTATGTTGATCTTTTATGAAAGATTGGTTTATGTTGATCTTTCTTGAAAAGATAATTCCTATTAACTTTTTTTTTTTTTTACGTGTGAATTTTTTTTTAAATGCCTCTTGTCGATTATGTTAAATGACAGGAGTTGATCTCTATATTCTGGATTTTATGTCATTTGCCTAGACCCCTAAACCCAGACACAATCCTTACCACTTGCATGATCTTCATAAAAAACTATAATTTTTTTTTTTTTATAATATGTTACTGTTAATTGTATTATTAGTATTGTTAAATATTTTAAAGTTTGATAAATTTTACTTTTTTCGGAAATTGATAATGAATAAAAATTCAATTGAATATTCTTTAAAAATATGTAAATATGTCTAGAACAATAATAAATATCAATTAAATTTCTATATTTATACAAATAAAAAAAAAATATGGCGTAATTACGTTAAATACAGTATGTCGATTGCATAATTTACTGTTACAACTTTTCGTTTTTAATTTAATAATAAAAAAAAAATTTTTTTTTTTTTTTTTTTTACTTTTCATTTATCATTTATTACGTTTTATTACGTTTTATTCCGCGTAACGGAATTAAACGTGCATTGCATAAAAAAAAAACCTTGTTATTTTTCTTCTATATTACTGTATTATTACCGTTTTACTGTATAACCCATACTTCTTCCTGTACATTACCTGCTTTTTTGAAACTTCTATGCGTTTAATTGGTTTGATCAATCACATATAAAATACATTATATATAGATATATATATATTATGATTCAAAAATTCGTGCAGGTACTTTCTTTCAAAAAATATATGTACGTTAATTGATTAATTTCCATTTTTATTAATTATGAAGGCATTTGTTTCATGCTAACTTTATCTAAAAAAAAAAAAAAAAACTGTCCATTATTTAATAAATGCATTCTTTTAATAATAGAACAAAGAAGGAAATAAAAATTGTAATATGATATCAAATTCGTTTTTTTTTTTTGTTTGTACTCTTGTAATTTCTCATCGTTGTCTTTTTTTTTTTTTAAAATTGATGTCATATAAAAAAAAAAAATTTTTTTTTTCAAGGCCGAAATTTTTTTACTTACACAAAATTAACGAACTTTCAAATTTGGTAATTTTAATTAATTATTATCATTATCTGTTATATGTGGGTACATATACGTACATACGCACGTACTTAAGTACGTACACATCTGCCACGTTTGCATTGTGTGCCATTATTCAAATCTCGCATCATTCATAAAGTCATAATGGACAAGGATTTCCGATATTACAAAGTTCAACAAAGAAATCATTTTTCTGGTTTCAGATCTTAGATAACAAAGTTCTGCTCGATAAAATAAGAACAAAGTAATTCATTTAAATTCATTATTACTCCAAAATTAAAAAAAATAATAAAAAAAATTGTAGCACGTACGTACGTACAATGTTACTCTTGCACCTTGAGCATTCTTTTCTCGAAAATATTTTTCCGACACAACATTCAGTTTCTCGACAATCTTTATTTCTCCGACAATCACTTTTTTAATAATGAGAATTCTGCTTGCCAATTAACTTCTATTATAATTATAATAATTATATTTTTGCTTTTACTATTTTTATAAAGTTTTATTAATATGCATTATGAAAGTGTAATTATTACTTTGTTATATTAACAAGCCAACTAAAGTTTTTTTTTTTTTTAAATAAAACTTGTATTAAGTATAAAATTAAAATTTTTTAATTACTTAAATTAGTAAAAGAATTTTTTATTTTATTGTAATAAATTGCTAAATCTTATTATATTATTACTATTATTTATAATAAAAAGTTTAATATAATTTTTAATAGAAATTTCTAATTTACATTACTGATAATTCATCACTTGTACTGTAGTACTTATAAAACGATCATTAAAATCTAACAAAAAAAATTTCTTGTAAAATTTTACTATAAACTATGTCCTTGCCCTATTCCAAATCCTACTCTAACTATAAAAAAATTAATTTTTGTTTAAAAAAAATTATTTTAATTTTTAGTTATGAACTTTATTAAAAAGTGCACTGTGCACTTGGTGCCTCCTATTTTTATATCTCAAAATTTTACTAAGATAATACCTACTGCACTTCTAACAAAAAATGAACCTCTCACAATTTTGTATTAATTTTGACCCTAACAACTCTAACCCAACTTTAGGCAAAATTATTACTAGTACATTAGGAAGTACTAGAGGGCACAGAGTGCATGGTGCATTTTTAGATTATTTCTTTAGTTATTTATATATTGTAAATTACAGAAAATAATTATCTGTAGTAAATAGTAGATTTTTTTTTAATTTTTTAATTTTTTTTTTTTAAAAAATTCTAAATAAAGTTTTTAATAAAAATTGTTTATTTTAATCTTTTTTTATTAAAGGGGTTTCTTTTCTTTCTCTTATTTAATATATAATTATACAGTATATTATAGTAAATAAATAAAAATTATTTGAAGTTCAAAAAAAAAAAAATAAATACAGATACAGATCAGTTTAACAAATGAATATTTTTTAGAAAATAATATTGTTTTTGTCTAATTGACCAATCAAAATTTATAATTTGTAAATATACTAAATACTCTATACTTCTACTATATTATTTTTCAAAAAATAATATATAATATATAAATCTATTTTAAGTTTAAAAATATAATTGTTTGATCTAATTAACCAATTAAAAATTTCTAATTTGCAACTATACAGTATATACAAATTAGATTACTATTATTCTTTTATAATATTTTTCAAACAATAATTTAATTTTAAATTTGATTTCTACTTTTTTTAAAATTTATTATTTTTTAATTATCTATTCAAATTTGATAAAAATATTTGGAAGAATGTATTTGTCGCCCCTCATGACACAGTTTTTTGTCACAGGTTTATTTATAACTCAAAACTTTACTAAGATAATACCTATTACACTTAGAGCCGCAGACATTAGAACATCAATTAACAAAAGGCAGGGGTGTAGAGTGACGTATTGATGTCACTACCTCAATTTTATATGATGTAAGAGTGACGTAGTGACGTCACTACCTCAGACCTTTCAAATGTTTGCAGCTATAATTACACTTCTAACAAAAAATGAACCTCTCACAATTTTGTATTAATTTTGATTCTAATTTTAATAATTTTAATTCTAACCCTAACTCTAATTTTACTTTACTTTAATGGCCTTATTGCCCGTGACAGTCATGGGGTGACAAATACATTTTTTCAAAATATTTTATATAATAATTAAATTTATAAATATTTATTATTAAACAATATTAATTAACAATTATTATAAAACGCACTTATGGTGTTTTACTACCATAGGTAAATTAGATTTGCAAATTCGTGTAACAAAAACAAAAAAATAAATTTTTACAAAACAAAATAAATTTTAATTACTTTAGGGTTAGGGTAAGGCCTGAGATTTTATCGGGGCATTAATATATACAAAATTTAGCAAGTGATTTTTTTTATTAGAGCCCCAAAGGTAGTTTTATAAGCAAAATTTTGCGATATAAATGTTTTTTTAAAAAAATAAACAAAAAAACCAAATTTTTTGTTACACCTGATCTTAAATTTTGATTGGCTATTCTAATAGTTTGTGTAACATGGTGTAAAATACCATAGGTGCGTTTTAGTAAAACTCTTAATTAAAATTAATAATATATTTATTTAACTAAATTTGATTAAAATTTGTTATTTTTAATTTTATTAAGGCTATACAAAATTAATTATTTGATTTTTATAATATGAATCATTTAAATAGACCTGGCTGAGCAGCTTTTTTTTGAAATATTTTTTAAAATTTTATACAATTATTAAAAAATATAAAAAAAATTTTTTTAAAAGTTTTCAAATTTTGATTCAACTAGATTATAAAATTTAATTATAGTAATTAAATTTAGTGATACAAATTGATAAAAAAGTTTTAATCGATAAGTTAATAAATCATTTAATCCAACTAATTAATTAATTAATTTTATTTAACTAATTAATTAGTTGGCCAATTGATTAATCAACTAATCAATTAATTGATTATTTGACTAATTGATTGACCAATTAAATGATTAACCAACTAATCAATTGGTTAACTAATTGATTAGTTAAATAAATAATAAACAAAATTTGTTAAAATATATATAAAGTATGTAGCAACTAAATAACTATATTAATATTCTTATATGATCAGTTGATTAATCAATCAATTGACTAGTTTATTAATTGATCAATCAGCTAGTAAATTAATTGATTAGTTGGCCAATTGATTAATCAAACTAAGTTGGGTTTATAAACTTCAAATCAATTAGTTGTCAACTTTACAACTAATTAATTAATTTGATTTTCAATTTGTATTACTAAAGTAATTTTGTATAGTCTAATTTAAAAAAAATAAAAAAAATTTTTAATTAAATTATTATTAATAAATTATTTTTTTTAAAGTTTAAATAGTAATTATAAAATGCACCTATGGTGTTGAACACCTAGGTAAATTAGATTTGCAAATTCATGTAACAAAAACAAAAAAATAAACTTTTATAAAACAAAAAATAAATTTTTATTACTTTAGAGTTAGGGTAGGACCCCGGACATCTCTCATATAGGTCATAACTGATCTGCATGAATTTAGACGTTTTTGCTACCCTTAAAATCAAGTAAATTTGCTAAAAGTTGGATTATTACATATAAATTTTTTAGTAATTTGCTAAAAACTATATTATAACATCTAGCATCAGGTAAATAAATATAGAGCAAATTTTTTAAAGCTGTAATTCTGTAATTAATAAAAAACTGTGCAAATCTGCGCAAATCTGAAACCCTGCTCTGCGCAAATTTCTAAAAAAAACAATTATTAACAAAAAAACGAATAATAGTAAATTAATATGCTCGCCTAAATAATAAATGTTAGCTAAATTTTCATATATTAAAAAAATATATTCAAATATTCATATATTTTAATAATGTAATTTATCACAAATACATAATATTAATTAATTATAAATTTCACAAAAATAAAAAAAAAATAATATATTTTTATTAAAAAAAAAAAAACTACAAAACATATTACAAAAAATATCACAAAAACGCCTTAGAAACACTATACAAACACTATAAAGACACCTCACAAACACTATATAAACGCCATAAAGACACCACTGCACAAATGCCATAAAGACACTACTATACCAACCATGAACATTAGACATAGTATGACTCCCAAATTCAGCAAATTCGACACCAATGACGAGTGTATCTGGTAATGTAAGACACAATAGCCGCCTACCTTGAGCCTGAAAAGAATTGGTATAGCATGAACACGATACTGAAGGTAAAAAAAAAACAAATACATAACTGTACGCTCCAAGACTGGACAACACCAACGGCAGAAAAACTTCAAACAAACACCTAGCACGAAAGAACCCGAATGAACAGCAATAGCGACGAAGAGACTTGACACTAGCAATGACAAAAGAACGCCGAAATGGACAACACCGAGCAGGGAACAATTAGAACTAAAAAAATCTACAAAGAGTTTAAGTATAACATTAGTTATAGTCAAGACAGCGGGCAATAGTAGACGATAGAGACGAACCCAAAACTATAACGAACCGGAAAATGAGGAATTAAACACTTCAGCTGATGCACAAATTAAAAGAGGACATAGAAATAGACGAAACAGATTACCAGAATACAGCAACAGGGAAAGGTGAGGACGAGGAGAAAGCGGAAACAGAGCCTAACTACAGAGACGATATAGAGGACAAGGAGGACTAAAAAAAAATATACTGATATAAATGACAACAACGACGACAAAGGAAGGAAAAAACTGTTATAGAAGATAGTATTAGTAATGTTAGTAAAAAAATCAAAAATAGGTAAAAAAAATACTTATCTGTTATCTTGTGTACCGGTTATATTCGTTATATAATGCTATTTTAATTAAAAAACATATTAAATAAATTATAATAAAAAAGAAGTTATCTATGTGCCACCCTGGGTGGTAAATTATTTTTGCCACCCCAGTGATCATCCAATCAAATCTCACTAAAAATACAATTTTTTTATCATTAAAAATACGATTTTTATTATTAAAAATACAATTTTTATTATTAAGAATACAATTTTTTATCATTAAAAATACAATTTTTTTATTTAAAAAAAAACGTAACATAAAAAAAAAACTTCA